>CM077600.1:5516325-5543452 GCA_039654915.1 Aquilaria yunnanensis | reverse complement strand
CCACATCATTCTGCAGAATTTCCTCATGACTTGGCCTAGAAAGTAAGTTATGTATGCTATCACCAGGATGCCTTCCTTTGATTACCTCCAATGCCACAACTCCAAAGCTATACACATCACACTTCTCAGTCACCCTCATTGTATAAGCCAGCTCTGTCACACATAAAAAGAAACAACTTACTGAAAATGATCATCACCATTAACATTTCATCCTCAGTTTTCATAGATTTGATTACTGTTACCTGGAGCAATGTATCCGAATGTGCCTGCAAGTGCGGTCCAGCTTGAGGAGTCTGGCTTCAGAAACTTAGCAGTGCCAAAGTCGGACACATGAGGCACACAATCGGAATCAAGTAAAATGTTCTTGGAGGAGATGTCTCGATGGATGACTGGGGGCGAGCAATCATGGTGCATGTATGCTAAGGCATGAACCACCCCTTTGATGATAATTACCCTCTTCTCCCAATCCAGTTCTCTGGCTTCTTTATCGTTTCCCAGCATTGCTGCCAAGCTGCCCCTTTCAACATACTCATACACCAGTAAGCAATTTTCTTCGTGCCAACAAAAACCATAGAGCTTGACAACGTTCCTGTGTCGTATCTCTGCCAGCACCCTTATCTCACCTAAGAACTCCTTTTCATTGCCTCCATGGCCATCCGGTAGTGAATTGAGTTTTTTCACTGCTACGGTGCCAATGGATGACAGCTTTGCCACATAAATGGATGCTGATCCACCTTTCCCTATGCAATACATAGCCTCAAAACCTCTGGTTGCTTGAACGATTTCTTCATACAGAAGTTTTCCATCCATAAATGGTGTCAAAAATAGCCCTCCTTTGTCGCTCAGTTCTTCTCCCTGACGCGGCTTCTTTCTCTTTATCAGAGAGACGATTCCACCAAGAACAAATAAGACCAGTAGTGCTCCGCACATAGGAAATATGATCAAATAGACAACCCTGCGATTTGTGGACTTATGCTTGGGTCTCAAGGTATTGCACCGTGCGAGACCTGATGCGTTGCCACACAATCCTTTGTTTCCCTCAAATGCTTCTTTAGGAGCAATTTGAAATGCCTTGTTCTCAGGGACAGGACCTTGCAGCTCATTATATGAAATGTCGACAGATGACAAGCCATGCATTTGATCAAAGCTGCTAGGAATAGAACCTGAAAACTTGTTATGCGAAAGGTTCAGTGTTTCCAAGCTCTCTAGGGCGCTAAGTTGTGCTGGTATCTCCCCTTGAAGCGCGTTATGGCTAAGATCTAGCACGGACAAGTGACGCAACCCTCCCTTCTGGATCGGAATCTCTCCAACGAACTTGTTGTTGCTTAGGTTCAAGTAGTTTAGATTCCCGAGGTTCGCAAACATATCTGGAATCGATTGGCTGAGATTGTTTTTCGACAGGTCAAGATACTCGATACCACTCAGCAATCCTAATTCCAGAGGAATCCCGCCAGAGAGTTGATTGTCTTTCAAATCCACCTTTAATAGAGACTTCAGCTTTCCCAGTTCCTTTGGTACCTCTCCAGTTAAACGATTGGAACCAAGTTCAATAACATAAAGCTGAGTCGAGTTCCCCAGTGCAGCCGGTATTCTGCCTGTGATACTGTTGTTCGTAACGGATAGGGTGCTTAGCTTTGGACACTTACCCCAGTTCGGTGAGATTTCACCATAAAATTGATTGTTGCCCAGGAATATGGTGTACAGGTCCTTGTAAACACCGAAGGCCTGGGATATATCACCAGTGAGCTGGTTGTTTTGAAGCTTGACTCTTATTAAGCTGCTGCAGTTTTTCAAGTCTGCTGGGATCGGACCTGTTAACTGGTTGTCGTTTGCAGTGAAGTTTTGGAGCAGCCCAGCTGGGCAAATAGTTCTTGGCAATGAGCCAGTGAGCTGGTTGGTGTCTAGTTCCAGTACGGTCAACTTGTCCAGGTTGCCTATTTCAGGAGGAATTGTGCCAGAAAGTTGGTTGGCACGCAAAAACAGGACTTGTAAGTCTTTCAACCTTGCAATTGATTGGGGTATGGAACCATTGAGCTGGTTTTCGCTCAACTCTAGATCATAAAGAGACCCCAAGTTTCCTATTTGTTCAGGTATGGGACCAGAGAGTTGATTCTGATATAGTTGGAGAAAGCCCAGGGATTTCAAGTCACAGATTTCAACAGGAATTGGGCCTGAGAGATTGTTTTTATAAAGGCTTAGGGACTGAAGTGACCTCATTTTTCCTATTTCTTTGGGAATGTGACCATAAAGTTGATTATCGAACATGTTCAAAATTGTTAAGTTAGTGAAGTTGCCAAAAGTTGGAGGAATGGGGCCTGTGAGATGGTTGGTGTCCATGTACAGTGCCTCCAGACTCACCAAATTCCCAAGTTGTGGAGGAATGGGACCAGACAAGGAATTGTTATAAAGATATAGCCTAACCATGTTGGTCAAGTTCCCGAAAGAATCCGGAATTGGGCCATCTTGATTGTTGCTGTACAAGGCAAGCTCAGTGAGAGACTTGAGCCGGCCAATCTCTAGAGGGATAGAGCCATTTAATTGAGTTTGAATTAAATGGAGGACTTCAAGTTGCGTAAGCAGGCCTATCTCAGGTGGGATATGACCGGTAAACGTGTTGGTGGACAGGTCCAAGTAAACAAGCTTGGAAAGGTTGCTGATTTGGGGAGGGATGGTGCCATAGAGATCATTGGTGCTGAGGTCAAGATATGCCAGGTCAGGAAAAGCTGAGAACTGGAAGGCATAGAGTGTACCTTTGACGCTAAGAACTGAAAGGTTCAATCTGTTGACACTTGCTGCTCCATTGCATGAGATGCCAAGCCACGAGCAGTAGCCTGTGCTTGATCGATTCCCGGTAGCATTATGAGGCAGATCAAGGCTCCATGAGGAGAGGACTGACTGAGTTTGGTTACTGAGGGTGGCCTTCCATTTGAGTAGAGCAGTTCCTTGCTGGGCAGAATCAGATGCCACAAAGTGAAAGAGGAGTAGGCTGAAGTATAAGATGGAAAAGCAAAAGAAAAGCAGCAGCTGCAAAGCTTTTATCGCCATGATGATTTATCAAGTGCTTGCAGCTGCTGCATTTTATTTACAGGTGAATGCCTATTTATCAACTTTATTTTGACCTGTCTTAAGGTCAATAGTCATCTTACTTGTGAGATTTTCCTCAAGAGATTAGGAAAAAAGGTGGTAAAAGTCATTTTCAGTAAGTTTGCGTTGAACTATGTGTTTGCCAACGTGTTTATCTCTTATTGGTTGGGTAAATTTCATTTATGGTCCCTAACCTTTTAAAAATGTCCTAAACGATTCCTTAATCTTCATTTTATCCTATTAAAGTGCTCGACGTCCCTATTTTTGTCCTAATCGTGGTCTTTTTTGTTAATTTCATAGTTAAATGTGATGGGATTGCAGGAAAAAATAACAACATTCATCCTACATTTTCTTCTTCCCTCGCAAGTTACCATGAACTTAATAAATCTAACTATTCAATTACTGTCTCCCACTCTTTCTCACCTAGTTGCCACCATCTGCCTCTAGCGTCAAGCATCGCCTCGATTTCACTTTCCCAAGTGCCACTGGCCACAGTCTGCCTATATCGTCGCACATCACCCATCTACGAATCACCTCGTCACGCCTCATGCATCATCATTTGAAGCGTCTGGTCACGACCTCCATCAACCATTCACTTGTCGCTTTGTCATGACCTCCATTGATATCTCGGGATTATGTGATCCGTCCGATCACCATTAGAGCCCAAATCGAGAGCCTGGGGGTCAGTTGCGGAGGTTTGGAACCATCGGAGCCCAAATCGACTGCCATCTAAGTCAAAACCGTGTTCATCGACATCATCAACTGCTGCTTGTTTGTCAATTGAAATGGATCGTACATTCTTGAAACAGATTGTTCATCATCGTTGTTGTTTCGATAGTCACGTGAAGGGGGATAAGGGAGGTGCAGATTTGGCCAATCCTTTTCGGGCTAGCAATAACAGTGGATGCCGTAGATGTGGCCGGAGAAGGTAGAGAAGGGGCTGGTCGCAGATGGTGGTGCCCAAGCATGGTAAGGGAGGACGAGAGAGAGAGGAAGATAGTGGTTGAAGAGTTATATTTACTAGGTTCTTAGTAATTTGAGTGGGAATAAGAAAATGTAAGATAAATATTGTCATTTTTTCTTGCAATTCTATCATATTTAACTGTGAAATTAACGGAAGGACCATAATTAGGATAAAAATAGAGAAGTTGAAGACTTTAATAGAACAAAATGAAGATCAGGGACTCGTTTAAGATATTTCCAAAAGGTTAGGGACCATAAATAAAATTTACCCCTTATTGGTATGTGGACTTCTGAGGAACAATATTGTCTACCACTTGGTGTTTGGATTTTTCCTTCCAGAGAATTGAAATGGTCAGAAAGGCGAATACAAAAATAGAAGGGCTGCTGCCTATTTCCAAGTGTTAGTATAATTTCAGAGAGGCTTTTGGAAATAATAATCCACAATTTGTAAAGTATAAAATTAGTTGAGTACCAAGAAAAAGAATTCAAACAATGTTATATATGATTAGATTGGGAAAAAATGTTTTTTGGATTTTTATTTTCTAAAAAAGATGTTTCATTAATACTTTGTTAGAAAATCATTCTTGTACTTGTTAGTTAGAAAAGTTACCTTCTAAAAATTATAAATGAACGAATGACTTCTAGAAGTAAGTGAAAATCCAAGAAATTATATTCTCTGAATTTAGCTAAGTACAATATTATTTATATTTATTTTTCTTATTATCGATACTCAATCAATTTTATAATTCCTTCCTCCCAAGTTCTTTGTAATAGTTACTATTCAAAACAATTAATATATAATTTTTTATTTTCAATATTTTAGTATATAAATGAAAAAATTTTATATATAAATAAATGATAAATAAAGACTTATAGTTTTTAAATATATTTTAATTTTTGTAAAGAACAATAATATGAATAAATTTAAGTCAAATTTAAGTAAAAAAAGTGAAATGTGTCAAAAAATGGGATGGAGAGAGTATTTTAGAAAATGTGGATTGTTACTTTCCAAAATGTTACTTCCTAGAATATTTATATTATCCAAAAATTTTATGAATCCTTAAATCAAACATCACTTACCTCATCTTGGCTAGGTTTACTTGAGATGTTGTTTTTTAGATCTGAGATGTATATTCTTCCAACTTCTGGGTGGTTCTTAATAAAATATTTGTTGCTGATAAAAAAGAAAAAAAATAAAACATCACTTAGTGTATTTGGACTTGCAGTATCGTCTGCCTGAAATCAAATACTCTACTCAAAATAAAATTGCCAGAAGTCGAGAATGAAGTCGTTGGGTTGTTGTGATCACTATTATTAAATGCTTTAAAGTCCAGTTTTGTTATGAAATAAACAAATCGATTATCAAAAAGAAAAAAACGAAATAAACAAATCTAGTATTGGCTTTGGAAGGCACATCACTTATTGTATCTTCCATCTAGGACCATAATTTCTAACATGAGCTGCACGCAACAAGTCAACGTGTTCCCTCTGCAATATCAAGGTCCCATTTGTAGTTGAAACTTGAAACAAATATTGATGGTTTCTTCATTGGTTGGAAACTGGAAGCAGCAATTGATTTTACAAGTTTGAAATGACTCCGTTTGACCATAATATTTATGATTAACGTTTGAGTTACGGTAGTTTATCAATTCATATCTGCTAAATTGTGACACTGGGAGATACTTTTAGGTGGTTTTTCATGACCATTGACATTAAATTGTGACTAAAGAAAAATTGAACCTTCATAGAAAGAGACTCCGGACGCTACTAATCAAGTTACATAATTAAGGCTTACCCATATGGTTTTTCTTTTCCATGTTACTATTTTTTCTTTTTTGTTGGTAGCTTATGTTATGTTCATCATCATCATCATACTGAGGCGAAATTGTATTACGATTAGTAAGTTGGTTAAGACCAAAGACATTTCTACAAGTCTCCGAAAAGTGAAAACAACTAACGAGACGTGTTTCAGGCCTATGTACATGGATTTTTCTCGTTAGAAATAGAAAAGCTATCTATGTAACAATCGTCCCTTAAAACATCCACATATCCTAAACAAATACTAATGGATTTGCAGGTTTTAGTTTTTTGGGACCATATAAATGGCAGTCATCTTCGCAGCTCATTACTTTTCAACATCGTTTACACGAGGATACTGTAATCGCATTGCAAAGTCAAAGAAAACAGATCATAAAAAACCTCTCGAGTTACCCAAACTGCACGAGAGAGCACGGTGCTGGAGTCTTAGCTGGGGACCTGGGGTGTTGACGATGCGCTCCAAGTGCTCGACGGAATGATTGTATGAGAGACGGAACGCCTAATAGTACATCACAGATTCACAATATACTGAATTCTAATTCATTCGTATTCAGTTGCATTCTGAGCCTAAAATAAAATGCTATGATGAATTACTCCAATTTTGTGCAATTTTTTTGTTTTTTATTTTTAGTGAAAATATTTTTCAATGTAGGGCAAGATCATCTTATTATCTCTAGTCCTTTGGCATAGTAGTTAAGGGGCCAGTTGCTAAACCCCAACCTCCTCATTCCTCTGTATGATACCTTAATGTTAGTTTAGGTGTCCTTCGAGTCTAAAAAAAAAACAGATGTTCCGTCGTTCCATTACATATGAGTACCTATCAATAACAAAAAATATTTGCTTGGCTTTTTCATGCTTTGAGCTTGCATGGCAACTTGGCACTCATAAAAAAGAAGGTATTTCTATGGATATGAAAGAATACTAGATGGCTGCCCACACTTTACTGCAGGTTTTGTTATGCAAATGTTGTGTATCTGTGTGGCATATATATGAAAAGTGTTTTAATTGTACATATGCATGGTAGGTTGGTTGAGTATATCTTTGTTGATATCTCTATAATTACTTAATTTTTTTTTTTTTGTAATTAGAAACATAATTGGAAAAGCTAAGAGAATAAAGAGGTAAGCTGAAGAGATTACCCCTCAGGGACCATAACTAAAGAGCGGCGAAAGTTCTCTATAAATGTCCGGATTTGTGGAGATATAGTAACCAACTTTGGGATAGTAACCTCCATTCTACGTAATACTGCCAACGCATTAGTGCAATCCGAGAGCACATGGATGAATCATTAAAAGCCCTATGAATAATAGAGTAATAAGGATGATTGAGTGTGGAGGTAGTTGTTTTAAAACATAAAAAATTTTCTTTTATGAATCTTATAATTTTTTTCTTATAGGTTATTTATGAATCTTGTTTCCTAATCAATAGTATTTAATATCATAAGTTGAAATTAAAATCTATAAATGCTCTCAATTTTGAAAAATTCTATGAGAGTTTTTAAAATTTTTGAGTATGTATAAATTTTAATTTATAGTTATATATGATATTTTATATTGAGAATTAAGATTCATAAATGCATTAAAATTTAAAAAACTCTTATGTCTTAATTCCCAGTTAGCTTCATCTTCAATGAATCACCATAGTCGGCTATGGTTTTCCTCTTTCCACCGAGCTCTAATTCTACCTTATTGGCCATCGGGAATGAAAAAATGTTAACTTGCAGTACTTGAAACCTATATTACAACCAAAAAACATATGGAGGACTATTAGTGCGTTTAACCCAATAAGCAAAAGTTAGATACCTCATTACCCCTAACCTTTTTCCTTTCATATAAGATCATTCAACATTTGAAAAAACAACACAATAAGTAATAATCTACATTTCCGATAAACTCCAATATCCCATACCAAAGTCCATAGTTGCAAAACAACAAAAACAGGTTAAAAAAAATCAAATAGTAAAATTTCTGTATTGAGGTGTAACTGAAACTTCCAATAATTCAGGGGCCTTAAGGACACAGGACAACATGTTGAGGGTAGACACTTGAATTAGGACAACAATTGTGAGACATATGTCCTAATTTTACACCTTGTGTAGTTGAAACATATACCAACCTTTAGGGTGAAAATGACACAAAAGCACTAAACTGGGGACAAAAAGTGGCATTAAACGCCAATCCACGACTAGGTGTCCTGTCTCCTTTCTCTCTTGTGTTTTTATGTATTATACAGATATTTGCATTCCCCAGTTTCAGTTTAATGGCTTAGGTGATGAGTGGATATTAGGGAGGTTAAGGGTTCGAACTTTGGCTTTCCTACCCCCTACATCATACCGCAATAAAGTTGATCCAAAAGAATCTAACATGCCCCTTTTCCTTAACTTGTAATACTAGTATATCTATCATTTTGTGCACTTGTATGACACTTCTGCATATCAAAAATAAAAAAACATTTGCATATAACAAGTACCTATTTATGTCAGAAGGTGGAAGATAAAACCATCTGATCCCATAGTTCGAAGACAAACAACAACTAAAGCAAGCATCATAACACTACCTTAACATCAAATGGGTTCAAGCAAGTTCCATGATACACTTGGGTAGAAATTCTTCTTCAGTAGATAGAAGTTCAAGCATCCTCATGACCAAGCAGTGCCATAAGCATCTTTTCATAATCTCTATGGGTATCCTTGACAACGACACGATCAAGAGACACATTGTTCCTTTTCTGGTACTCTTTTGCAATAATCTTCAAGTCAATTTCAGCTTTTGTTGCCACTACTCTTGTGTGAGCTCCCTAATCTGTTCCACATTTTTTTAAATGCTAGGTGAATGACCTTTTCAAAGCAATTTTCGGGGCGGACCAAGCATTTCACTATGAAACATAAAGTATAGAGAGAGGGAAGATTTGCCGCACACCAACCTCATTAAGGTTTCCTATTTTTATATTAATGTTGTATAAGTAGAGTTACACTTGACTTGTATTACAAGAGATATGATAAGTACATCAATATTAATCTATACAAAATGATATCTAGTGGTAATAGTTTAGTTTAACTGGGACTTATCTTCTTTAACACGTCCCCTCAATCTCAACGGCGCGGGAATGAATATTGAGATTGAACTGAAGAGTCTGCAAAGACTGAATTGGTAGAGGCTTTGTAGGTATGTTAGCTATTTGGTCCTTTGTGGATATACACTGAACATCCAAGTCTTTACATGCCATTTTCCCCTTGACAAAATGGAAGTCAACTTCTATATGTTTTGTTGGAGCATAGAAAACGGGATTGGCTGTGAGGTAATTTGCTCCTATATTACCACACCACAACATAGGTGGTGAAGACAAATAAATCCTAAACTCGAAGAGCAGAATTTGAAGCCAAATAAGTTCAGCAGTAGTGTTGGCAAGAGCACAACACTTTATTTTTGTGCTTGATTGAGAAACCGTGGGTTGTTTAGAGCTCCAGAAATTAAGTTGGAGTCCAAAAAAATAGCATAACCATTTGTAGAACACCTATCATTTGGGCATCTTGTCCACTCTGCATATGAAAAGGCATTAAGTAAGAGTGTGGAGGAACGACATATGTGAAGTCCAAAGTTTGCTGTGTGAACAAGGTAGCGAAGAATCTTTTTTACAGCTGACCAATGAGCAACAGTTAGAGCATGCATAAATTGACACATTTTGTTTACAGGATATGAAATGTTGGGCCTTGTCAAAGTAACTTACTGAAGAGCCCCCACGGTACTTTGATAAAGTGTGGTGTCCGAGAAAGCTTCAACATTGAAATTGGATAGTTTCTCTGTAGTACTCATCAGTGTTGTCACAAATTTGGCATGAAGCATATTTGTTCAAGCCAATAGTTTCGTAATATACTTCTGTTGTGAGAGTGTAATTCCATCTTTGTCATAGACAACTTCAACATCGAGGAAATAGCTTAGTTGTCTAAGGTCATTGAAAGGAAAATATTGTTGGAGAGTCTGAATAAACTTGTCAATAATATGGGGAGAAGTTCTTGTGATGAGAATATCATCAACATAAATTAACTTGTACATCATAGCTCTAATTTTTTTTATTATGAATAATGAAGTATCGACCTTGGAAGGATGGTTGGCCGTCGAAGCCGCTAAAAATAATTCCAGTCTCACTAATAACTCAGAATGAATAAATAAATTTATACTATAATAGTGAAAACCAGGTTGAATCCTAAGGAAAATTTTTTAACCGAAAACTTCATGTCAAAAAATTGAAATAAAAAATTAAGGGAGATTGTTTGCAATTAATAATAACATTAAAAATAATCAGAGAACAAAAATTAAGAAATCTATCAAGTAAGAAATCAATGAAACAATCAAGAATACAAACCTTGGTATTATTCAACATCCACCACCAAATTTCTACAACTGATCATTAATGTATAGATAGATTAATCAAGACTTTGAATATTTATTGTTGGAGCTATCTTCCTAACTCTCCTTAGTCATAGTTAATCAGAAAACAAGTGATCTAATTAATCCTAACTGCTAAACAACCTAAGACAAGCGCTTCGATTTAATTTAACAATTGCATTAAAAACTAGAGAGATTGATGAAACTAAATAACACAAACACAAACTGTTGCATTTAATTTAGTTGAATGTTCTCCCTAAGACCTAATGATTTCTAATGCAGCAAATCAATAAATTTTAGTTGCTTCACAGATTAGAGAAACTAAACAATTACGGATTTGATTTCCACCCCAACAGTGGATTGAATTCGAATAACTATTAGCAAAGATCTAGCATATAAACGAAACAATCATGAAATTAATCATAGAAGAATACATAATACTCAAAGTATCAATTGAATGAATAAAACAAATTTCATCTCACAGTATTGAAGAATTTGGGATTTCAGTCTCCTTCAACCAATAATAAAAAGATTAGCCGGACATGGCCATTAAAAATCACTAAAAAGAAAAGAAAAGAAATAAGAAAAAAGACAAAAGAGAGTTGGGGAAGAAAAGGGGTTATGCGCAGCTCATCTCTTTAAATACCTAAAAGAATTAACCTAGTGTGCTAAATTCATAAGATCTCCCTAAACTTCCTATACTGTTACAAAATTACTCCACACAAATAAAAATATTTAAAATTAACTAGAAGATTTCAAAGTTATGAGCCGAAAAATCCTCCAGAACATTAGTAGAAACTTCAAGCTGAAATTTGACCTTGACGTAACTATTATCTCTCAAAACTCAAAGCATGAAAGTTGTAGAGCTCTTTCTTAGCTTCAAAATGATACCTGAATCACATGAAACGGGTATCTACAACCAAAGATATACAAAAAATACTACAACTACTTTTGAACTTGTGATGACGCGTAAATTGTGACTTTGGGGATGAATTTGACCATCTTAACATGCAAACTAGGTTTCATGGCCTTCAAATGATTTATAGTTCCAAATGTTAGCTTTCCAATGAAACAAGAATCACATCATTTCGATCTGTAGCTTAAGATATGATTTTTTCCTAGAACATTGTCAATCTGTCAAAATCCTAAAAGAACACAACCAAATTAAAACTTGTAAAATTGCAAATTAAATTCAGTTTTAATCAATTAAGTTTATGTATGCTCTAAGCTACAAAATATACTCAAAATAGATCTTTAAGGTTTAAAATACATTAAAACATACTAAATATGAGAGAAATAAATATAACAAATGCAAGTTTATCAAATGATGAAAATTGAGTTCTAGCAACCGCGAATTAAGACGTGAAAACCAGGCTCTAGGAGCCTGTTTAAGGCCATATACTGTCTTTTGAAGCTGACAAACATGATGCGGAAAGCGGGGATGAGCAAAACTAGGTGGCTGTTTCATATACACTTCTTCATTAAGTGAGTTATATAAGAAAGCATTCTGCACATTTAATTGGCAAATATGCCAATTTCAAGAGATTGCAAGTGATATAATAGTACGAATCGTGGCTGGTTTAACCACTAGGCTATAGGTCTCAGTGTAGTTAGCTCCTTATTACTGCTTAAAACCCTTTGCCACGAGTCAAGTCTTGTCACGCTCAATGCTTTTGTCTGCTAGTCGCTTAAGCTTGAAGACCCACTTACAATCTATGAGGTTCATGTGATGTTTAGGAGAAATCAAGGTCCATGTGCCTTTTTGAATAAGTGCATCATATTCTGAATTCATGCCTCTCGCTAAGGTGGAGACTGGGCAGCTTGAGAAAAATTTGTTGGCTCTGACATGTCATCTATAGAGTCAATAATATAAGCAACCGTACCATCAGCAAAATGTTTAGGTTTTTGAATGTTATTTTGAAGACGTGTCCTTGTAGGATGTTGCATTAGAGTTGGTGGTTCGAGAGAAGGTGGCGTGGAAGAGATGTGAGATGGTGAGAGTGGGAGTGAGGGAGTTGAGGTCAAATGTTATATGGATGTTATAGTAGTGTTGGGTATTTATAATGGTGGCACTTGTGGCAAGGATATGTGAGTGGATCAAATTACACATGTAGTATATGAAAAACCCAGCAGAGGATTCTCATCATGGGGCTGAAACCAGAACCTACATAGGAAATTGGCGACACAAGACACCTAATTCTTGGGGAATCGTTCACATACATGGTGATGATTAACACAGCAACATTGGTGATGACAAAGTAAGAGATCAACCAAGGAGGCCATTTGTTGAACTGTTTTGGTCTTATTCCTTGATTTTAAGGATTTTTTTTATCATATTTGATTTTCATTTTGCTCATGTCTATTTTAACGATCCAAGGGACGAGCTCTCTCTTATTAGTCTATTTTGAGAACCGACAGAGATGGAGAAAACAACCGATGGAGATGGAGAATGACCAATAAAGACGGAGATGGAAAGAATCAAATCCGAACGCAATCTTAACCCTAGTGATTGACGGATAAGGATGACGGAGGTAGTCAACCAAATTGAAGAAAGTTGGTGACCAATTTGAAGCACGAAGAAGGAGGACTGAGGAGGGTAATGCCAGAGAAGGAGGCAAGTGACGAAATAATGACTCTTTAAACACAACATGACTAAAGATATAGACTCGACTAGTGGGCATAAATAGACACTTGTAACCTTTATGTTTGTTGCTGTACTGAATGAAGACATATTGCTTGGACCGAAATTCAAGTTTGGATGAGTTGTAAGGTTGAAGGTAAAACCAGCATGCACACTAGAATACCTTAAAAAAGAAATAAGCTGGTTTGACACGAAACAAAAGTTCAATGAGTGAGAGGTTATGAGTAACTGGACTAGGTAGGCGGTTAATCAGGCGGTTAATCAAGTAACAAGCAATTTGAAAAGCCTTGTCCAAGAATTTAAGAGGCATTAAGGCATGAGAAAGAAGTGTTATACCAATTTCAACTAAGTGACGGTGTTTACGTTCAGCTGTTTCATTTTGTTGGTGAGTGTAAGGACAAGATCTTCTATGCTTAATGCCTTTCGATAAGAAGAAGGGATGTAGTTTTTTATATTCTCCACCCTAGTCAGTCTGAATTAAGGTTGTCAAAATCGTGATCCCATCTAGGATCATTTTTTGGCATGCAAGATTGAGATCATAAGATCAGATCATAAATCGTAAGATCCTACAAAAAATTTAAATTTTTTTGTTAAAATAATATAATTTATATAAAAGACCAATTATATTATAAACTCAAGTAAAATTTAAGTGTTATGGCAATGGTACAACATAATTATTGACACAATATAAGTAAAATTTAAACTTTAATAGAGTATACATCAACATAATCAATAAAATAATCAATACAAGTCTGAAAGAAATTTGTGAACAAACCATTATTGAGAAATAAAAAAGAGTATAGTGTTCATAATTTAAATATTCAGTAATTGACTTCCAATAAATTTAAAATGTATAATGATTTTTTTACAGTAAGTCAATAATTTAAAATTAGTAGTTTTTTTCTTCCTGAATGAAATAAGTTCAATTTACAGAGAGAAAAAACTGGTAATTTGAATTTCCATTAATTGTAAAAATATTATTTTATATATTAAATTTATAGTAAGATAGTTACCGAATAATTTAAATTATGCTTTAAAAAGTTATTATTAGACAGTTACCTTGAATTAACAAATTTCATCCAATTGGGGACCAAAATAAAATATTTTTAATGAATTTAAAATTAAAATAAACATTTTTAATAGGTTTAGGATCTAAACAAAACATTTAATAGGCAATAGATGAAAACAAAATTCAAATTAAATGTTAAGGATCATTTATGCAATTTACCCTCAACAAAAATCAATACTCAAGTAGGATTAGTAGGATCTTTCGATCCTACAATCCTAGTCGTGAACCTACCACGATCCTATTATGTCTTGGATCCTATAACGTTTTGACATGATTTTCTATGTTAGGATTATATGATTGTACGATTCTATTATCAGGATCGTGATTTTAACAAATTTAGTCTGATTTCTTTTGATTTTCGTGTCTAACAAACATTCAACATGTGCTTGCCGTTGAAGAAAGATAAAGGATAAAGCCAAACGAATTTACTAAAATTGTTAATAAAGCTGACGTGATAGCGATAACCATTAACTAAAATAGGGGTAGGACACCAAATTTCTAAAAACACAAGGTCTAAATGGAAATTTGACATATAACTAGAACGATCAAATGGTAGCGGATGACTTTTGGTTTGTGGACAATCACCACACACAGTGGAAGAAGAAACATGCTTCTCACATGAGAGCTTATTTTGACCGATAATTTTGGAGACAATAAGTAAAGAGGAATGACCAAGCCTTCTATGCCACTGGTTGAGACTAACTCTTTCACCAATGAAGGTAAAGGAAGACTGGGGCAAAATTGATGAGCTATCCAACTAGTATAGGCCATTTTTACATGGCCTTTGGAGGAGCTTTATCTTCGTGGACTAGTCCTTAACAAGAAAACAGTGTGGGTGAAACTCAACAAAAACAGTATTATCATGGGCAAGCTTGCTAACAAGTATTAAATTCTTTTTTATTTGAGGGACATGCAAGACATTGTTGAGTTTTAAGGAGGTATGAGGAGTGGAGATTTGAGAATTACTAATATGTTTGATGGACAAACCTACTCCATTTCCAACCTGGACTTGACCCGTTCTATTGTACCTTTTACTGATGGTAAGATTGTTTAAATCCGTTGTAATGTGGCCATTGGCCCCGGAGTTTGTATACCAATTTAGGTTTATCTGGTAAGGAGTAGAAGCTACAATTGCAAGTGGCTGGATTCGGCCTAGTAAGAATGATAAAATCTATGAAAGCATGAAATGGCTTAATGACCTGGCTTCTTACATACCTGGCAGGTATTATTTCTTCCATGTCCTCGGCCTTTCCCCTTCTTTGATTAGTGTTTCTTCCACCACCACATCCTGAATTGTTGTTACGTGTGGCAACATTCACAGAGGAACCTGTGCTAGCAGGTACTGTCGAAGTTTGAACGGTGGAGTTGTTGTGCTCCAGACGAAGTTCAAAACTCAAAAGGTATCCATATAAGTCATTAAGGGAGATAAGATCAGACTTGTTTGTGATTGATGTCACCAAAGGGTCATATTCGAAACCTAACTCGGCAAGAAGATAGGACACGATCTCATATTCTTGTAGTAGTTTTCCAATAGCCGACAGCGTGTCTGCTAGACCTTTGATATGTTGAAAGTAATCAGGTATAGATAGATCCTTCTTTTGAATTGTTGAGAGTTGCAGTCTGATCTGCATAACTCGAGCTTGAGACTAAGAAGAAAACATATGTTCAAAAGCAACCCAAACTTCTCTAGAGGTTGACAAGAACATGACATGGCCAAGTATCTCCTCTGAAAGAGAAGAAAATAAAGCTTTGAGGACCATCTGGTTTTGCTGGAACCATTGATGATATGCTCGATTGTCAACCTGAGTTGCTTCTGTTGTCGAACTGTTGGAGATTTGTTCAACAATATACTGTGGAGGACATGGCAGTGTTTCATCTATGTAGCCGATAAGGCTTTGTCCCCTGAGATAAGGAAGAAATTGTGCCTTCCAAATCAAATAGTTGTCCGTAGTGAGACAAACATTGAAAAGATGCCCAAGGTGACAGAAGGTGTTGGCAATAGAGGAGGAGAGTTGGAGGTGATGGCTGAAGAAGAAGCAGAGAAAGAATTTTGGTTTAACACACTGTGGGCCTAATGAGCGCAAGGAACTCGTCCTTGGGGTCCTTCTTAAGGTCCTGCATATAGGAATGACAATCTCATGTACTGCTTCTTGAAGCTACAGAAAATATCAACTTGTATTTTCCAAAAAGACCATAAGAAAATAGATAGGAGAATTAAAACTTCGATCTAAAACACAGAAAGAATTAAAACTTGCAGGAAATCAAGACCGATTAAGCATGAGAGCACGGGCCTCTTAGAAACAACTTGCAGGAAAAATTTGGTAAACAGATAGCAGAATTAAAACTTCGATCTAAAACATAGAAAGAAAAACACAAAGTCTCCTCCATGCCATCAAGTACATACCTTGTTGATGTCATTTCCATATTCGTTCTTGTAGCGATTGAGGGTCGCATTAATCTGTGCCTTGCTCCTAGTGGCCAAGATCCTGATGAGATCGTCATCGTTGTAATGCTTATGTTCGATCTTGTCACGGAGTATTTTAGCTTCAGACTTTGCGAGATTCAGGTCCACCTCATCTCCCTCGTATCGGTATGAGCTCACCAGAGGAAGCAGCAGCTGCCAGATGCAAGTTCAAAGATCAACCGTAACAACAGTCAAAGCATAACTCCAAGCACACAGCGATAGGAGTTTTTGCGTTACCTTGCGGAAATCTCCGGTGGTGTGATTAGCAACATCCTCTTCAAGCCATTTCTTGAAACGAGCATGGTAAGCCTGTCTGGCTGCAAGCAGTTGGTTGGAGGTCCGAGTGCAGGCGATCTCCATGAGGACCTGGTTGCTGGAAGTCCACCTCTTGGTGGCTTCGTTGGCCAAATGGGCGTCACGTTCAGCTGGATCAAGGGTCCATAGCAGCACCAGTCTCTGCCAGTCGGGAGTTTCAACAAACACATACACGTTCATTTACGGAGAGTCATTACAAAGACCAAGTAAGACGGATTCAAGACCGATCTGTACGTTTGCGTGGATAAACAAAAAGGGTTTGCGAGAACCAACCTCAAGTCGTTCATGAGCTCCAGGGCCTTGAGGAGTGGCTCCCCATACGTATCATGATAAACGTCTCGGATCAGCTTCCTCTGCTGAGCGGTTCTGTGAGCCAAGATTGATATGATCAACTTCTCATTTGTTCCCCATCCGGAAGCGCACAGATTAAACAACGAATGACACATGTTCAGAGCTTCCTAATTAAACACAAGAAATATCTATGCGAAGAACAAAAAGAATGTGATCCAGCCAGTTTGTGGTTTAACAGCAAAAGTTCAACAAGTGATCATCGGCGCTAAAGCATAACAAGGAAAATGAGGAAAAGATCATCACCTTCGAAGGCTTTCCTGAGCTGCTCAACATCCTGGGAGACAGGAGGAACAGTGTGTGGGACTGAAAGAGTCGACATTTTCGTCTTCTTGTTTCTTCTCGTCTCTTCTCTGTTCTGTTTTTCTCGGCTTATAATCGAAAACGTAATAACAGTGGGCTGGGTGCTTTAAGGACGACGATTGCGATGGCATAAAAAAAAAAGAGGTACGTTTCCGAAATGTTAGGCAGAAGTCTCAACTTTATTAATAATGATTAGATCAATTTGTCATTGTAGGATTTTTTTATACAATTTTTTACTAATATTTTGAAATTGACTTAAATATGTTACTAAAATTTTAAATTGGGAGTAAGTATGTTATTGTCCATTAAAAACTAAAAAAAAAAAGTAACAAATTTTAAAATTTTTGAGTGATAATGTAAATTTTAATAAACTTAAAAGATCTTAGGTAATTAGTCTCTTTCTCTTTCTCAATGGCTATCTACTGCTATCACCTTCTGGAGCTTTTCCGGCCATTTGTCTGTGGCAGCTGATGATATAAAATTTTCATATTTTTCTCCTCCCATCACCATTGGTAGAGGGATGTGTTGTTGACGTGCTCGTAAGGTCTAAGAGCAGTGCTGCATCAGGAGCAAAGGAGCGGATCATAGGGGAGGATTGGGAGCTCTAACGACTGAATTAATGGCATGCACATGATGGAAAGTGGAACGAGAAGTGGGGCAATGTTGGATTTGGTCATTGGCCATGAGTGCCACTACCACCTAAGCCCCTCGATCACTTTGAGCTCCTTGAAATATATTTTGTAGATCTTGTGATTGGAGCCTCCGATCAAGTATCTGCATTATTTTGTCATACTTTACATTGAAGATCTTTCGACTGGAGCTTACGCTTCGAGCTTGTTGAAATCACTGACATTAGAGATATGTCTAATTATCTATGGCTGTTGAAGATTTTTTAAAGTTACATTACAACTTTGAAATTTCAAAATTTATTAGTTTTTATGTCTTTCGTTATCTTTTAATAGACAGTGACATATTTAAGTCCATTTTAAAAAATCAATAGAAGATTGGACAAAAAAAATTATAGCAATAGATCCACACTTTGACCTAAATATTAGTGATAAATTTAAAACTTAGATTCCATTTGATAAAAGCGTTAACTATTAAGTTAGAGTTTTAAAAAAATTATATAATAGTAACTTTCAACTTTTGCTCCAGCGATTTCTTTTCCAATGAAAAATTTATTTGAAACTCTAAAGTTGTTCCAGCCTTAATGGCAATATTAGCTCGCTGACGCTGTCGGCCATCTTGCAATTTCCGACTTTTTTCTTTCGGTCTTGGGATGTCAAATCTCGGATTAACCTATCATCATTATTGTACGTGCCACGTACACCTGGCGATACAAAATTCTGTGGGAGAAGCCAATGGCTGGGCGCCGCGACGGATTGATCACGTGGCTGTCCCATTCCTATGGGAATTTGCATGGGTGCGTTGGCACCGGAGGATTGGTTGTTCATCCAAGACAAGCTATAAAAAGAGGGGGGAAAAAGAAAAACAAACGCAATTACTTTAAAAAGTAGTAATAATAATAATACGGAGGAGAAAATACGCTTTTAGTGCCTATCAAGCGTCCGAAAATGAAGGTAATTAGAGTGAAAATCTTGATTAACATTCTCAAGATGTTTGTCATTATTTTGGAGCACCATCATTGAAAGTGTTGCAGTGTGAATGATTGAAGTTGGTGACCGAAATGAAAGTTAAGCAGTTTCAGTTTATCTCTAAAAGAATTTCAATTGTTGAATATTCTGGAGGCTACTGTTTTTTTCTTTTCTTTTCCCTTGTTATACATTCTGCTCATTTATCAATGCAATCGATGAGTATTTGATAAGGGATGGGACAAGTCCCCATTCTGGTTACTGATCAATAGCCTTATCTTCAATGTATAGTGGTTGCAATTGATGAGTTCTTAATTTATATATATTTATTTAATACTTTCCTTAGCTTTTGTCTTAATTTATGAAGTTAATAGGACTATTAATGATGTTATTTTGTGTTTTGAAGGAATTAAAGACATGCATTTTTGGACGAGAAGGAAATAGAATGGCTTATTTGCAACTTGGAACAAATTTTCATGGGTGGAGAAGTAATTAGCCCACTGGAGACGTTGCCGTTTTAGCAATTAGAGAGCAAAATCAAAGCTTGCGCACCAGACTTCTCTCATTCCTAGAACCCTTCGAACTCAAGCTCGCCATTTGCCATTCCAACTTGCTTCGAAGCTAATTCTCCATCTCAAATCAAAATAAGCCAACAATTGAAGACCTCCACCAATTTATTTGCTTCTGTTTGCCTATTGATCATGGAAATTGTTACCCAAAAAAGGCAGCTCGCTTCCCAAGTTTTTGGCCTGCAAGGTGTTCGACAAAAGGGCTGTGAGAAGCGGCAGCAAGGAAGCTGGAAGATTTGGGACTCTTCATGCATGTGAATTAATTTGGCCAATTAGAGGAGAGTCCGGTTACAAGTTAACTGGGAATAGGTATTTTGTGAGAATTGATTTTTCTTGCTCAAACTTTCTTTAATTTAATTAGTTACTTTTTCCTTGTTCAGATTTATTGCAATTAATTTTCCTATTTTCGCTTGTTGAATTGGTTCTGTGATCGCAAATCTGTTTGATTTTTTTTTAACCGCTTAGATGAAGAATTCGATTTAGAAGCAAGTGAATTGACTGGAATTACTTTTATTTCTGGTTAGTTTATACGAAGAAGTAAAACAGGTTAAATTGTTCAAGCTTTTGAATTGTTGCCTAAAATAAACTTTTTGGTTCATTAATCTTAATGCTGACTTTGAGATAATTAGAAATTGCTTTTCAGTATCTTGTTACTCAAAATTAAGAAATTAATCTGAAGCTTTTTTTGGTTAATTTTACTGTTAAATTCTTTGGGTTCTTTTTAGCTTTAAAGGGAATCTTATTTATTTGCTTGGATTGAAGAAATATTTTCTTTTGATGATCAATTGTATGATTGGAATGGATAATCAACCCTAAACTGAGCGTTTTTAGTATTTATTAATTTCGTTTTGATTCTACAATTAATTTATTTCAGCTTTTAATTGAAGAAACCCTTTCAATCTTTTATTTCAGTTTGCTGACAAGACGCTATTAGTAAAAAAATTTCATTAGGATTCGACCTGGTTTTCACTGTTAGACTATAAATTTGTTTATTTTGAATTGTTAAGAATACCAAAATTATTTTTGACGGTTTCAACGATTGACCAGCAACTCCTATCAAATTATTGATCTCATAAAATCTACTAATTGCTTTTCATCACATCACCTGTCAGTTATTAACTATTCATTTTCTGGAAATCCAGATCATGAATGAAGATCAATATGTGCCTTAGGCCCATTTGTACTTGACTGAATATTGTATTGGATTTATTGAATTTTGTTCACTGCCAAGTAAACTTGCCCCCCTAAAAGCTAAAAGTAAAAATACCATAATAGTGGTTCTCACAACAACATCACATACAACTGGAGGCTTTGCCTAAGGCACATTTAACATTACAGAGAAGCTGAAGTAATAGTAAACCTGGGAAAACCATGGACCTAGCAGCAGCAGGCAGAATTTATTCGTTGTTCAGTTGAGGTCCTGCAGAAAGCACATGAGAGATTGCGCGCATAGATGGTCTCATCTGCGGATTCGCGTTCAGGCATCCGACTGCAAGCTTCATGATCCTTCTCAGTTCATCCATGGTTTCGAGTGGAGGAGGCGGTAGCCGTTGATCCACCACATCATTCTGCAGAATTTCCTCATGACTTGGCCTAGAAAGTAAGTTATGTATGCTATCACCAGGATGCCTTCCTTTGATTACCTCCAATGCCACAACTCCAAAGCTATACACATCACACTTCTCAGTCACCCTCATTGTATAAGCCAGCTCTGTCACACATAAAAAGAAACAACTTACTGAAAATGATCATCACCATTAACATTCAATCCTCAGTTTTCATAGATTTGATTACTGTTACCTGGAGCAATGTATCCGAATGTGCCTGCAAGTGCGGTCCAGCTTGAGGAGTCCGGCTTCAGAAACTTAGCAGTGCCAAAGTCGGACACATGAGGCACACAATCGGAATCAAGTAAAATGTTCTTGGAGGAGATGTCTCGATGGATGACTGGGGGCGAGCAATCATGGTGCATGTATGCTAAGGCATGAACCACCCCTTTGATGATAATTACCCTCTTCTCCCAATCCAGTTCTCTGGCTTCTTTATCGTTTCCCAGCATTGCTGCCAAGCTGCCCCTTTCAACATACTCATACACCAGTAAGCAATTTTCTTCGTGCCAACAAAAACCATAGAGCTTGACAACGTTCCTGTGTCGTATCTCTGCCAGCACCCTTATCTCACCTAAGAACTCCTTTTCATTGCCTCCATGGCCATCCGGTAGTGAATTGAGTTTTTTCACTGCTACGGTGCCAATGGATGACAGCTTTGCCACATAAATGGATGCTGATCCACCTTTCCCTATGCAATACATAGCCTCAAAACCTCTGGTTGCTTGAACGATTTCTTCATACAGAAGTTTTCCATCCATAAATGGTGTCAAAAATAGCCCTCCTTTGTCGCTCAGTTCTTCTCCCTGACGCGGCTTCTTTCTCTTTATCAGAGAGACGATTCCACCAAGAACAAATAAGACCAGTAGTGCTCCGCACATAGGAAATATGATCAAATAGACAACCCTGCGATTTGTGGACTTATGCTTGGGTCTCAAGGTATTGCACCGTGCGAGACCTGATGCGTTGCCACACAATCCTTTGTTTCCCTCAAATGCTTCTTTAGGAGCAATTTGAAATGCCTTGTTCTCAGGGACAGGACCTTGCAGCTCATTATATGAAATGTCGACAGATGACAAGCCATGCATTTGATCAAAGCTGCTAGGAATAGAACCTGAAAACTTGTTATGCGAAAGGTTCAGTGTTTCCAAGCTCTCTAGGGCGCTAAGTTGTGCTGGTATCTCCCCTTGAAGCGCGTTATGGCTAAGATCTAGCACGGACAAGTGACGCAACCCTCCCTTCTGGATCGGAATCTCTCCAACGAACTTGTTGTTGCTTAGGTTCAAGTAGTTTAGATTCCCGAGGTTCGCAAACATATCTGGAATCGATTGGCTGAGATTGTTTTTCGACAGGTCAAGATACTCGATACCACTCAGCAATCCTAATTCCAGAGGAATCCCGCCAGAGAGTTGATTGTCTTTCAAATCCACCTTTAATAGAGACTTCAGCTTTCCCAGTTCCTTTGGTACCTCTCCAGTTAAACGATTGGAACCAAGTTCAATAACATAAAGCTGAGTCGAGTTCCCCAGTGCAGCCGGTATTCTGCCTGTGATACTGTTGTTCGTAACGGATAGGGTGCTTAGCTTTGGACACTTACCCCAGTTCGGTGAGATTTCACCATAAAATTGATTGTTGCCCAGGAATATGGTGTACAGGTCCTTGTAAACACCGAAGGCCTGGGATATATCACCAGTGAGCTGGTTGTTTTGAAGCTTGACTCTTATTAAGCTGCTGCAGTTTTTCAAGTCTGCTGGGATCGGACCTGTTAACTGGTTGTCGTTTGCAGTGAAGTTTTGGAGCAGCCCAGCTGGGCAAATAGTTCTTGGCAATGAGCCAGTGAGCTGGTTGGTGTCTAGTTCCAGTACGGTCAACTTGTCCAGGTTGCCTATTTCAGGAGGAATTGTGCCAGAAAGTTGGTTGGCACGCAAAAACAGGACTTGTAAGTCTTTCAACCTTGCAATTGATTGGGGTATGGAACCATTGAGCTGGTTTTCGCTCAACTCTAGATCATAAAGAGACCCCAAGTTTCCTATTTGTTCAGGTATGGGACCAGAGAGTTGATTCTGATATAGTTGGAGAAAGCCCAGGGATTTCAAGTCACAGATTTCAACAGGAATTGGGCCTGAGAGATTGTTTTTATAAAGGCTTAGGGACTGAAGTGACCTCATTTTTCCTATTTCTTTGGGAATGTGACCATAAAGTTGATTATCGAACATGTTCAAAATTGTTAAGTTAGTGAAGTTGCCAAAAGTTGGAGGAATGGGGCCTGTGAGATGGTTGGTGTCCATGTACAGTGCCTCCAGACTCACCAAATTCCCAAGTTGTGGAGGAATGGGACCAGACAAGGAATTGTTATAAAGATATAGCCTAACCATGTTGGTCAAGTTCCCGAAAGAATCCGGAATTGGGCCATCTTGATTGTTGCTGTACAAGGCAAGCTCAGTGAGAGACTTGAGCCGGCCAATCTCTAGAGGGATAGAGCCATTTAATTGAGTTTGAATTAAATGGAGGACTTCAAGTTGCGTAAGCAGGCCTATCTCAGGTGGGATATGACCGGTAAACGTGTTGGTGGACAGGTCCAAGTAAACAAGCTTGGAAAGGTTGCTGATTTGGGGAGGGATGGTGCCATAGAGATCATTGGTGCTGAGGTCAAGATATGCCAGGTCAGGAAAAGCTGAGAACTGGAAGGCATAGAGTGTACCTTTGACGCTAAGAACTGAAAGGTTCAATCTGTTGACACTTGCTGCTCCATTGCATGAGATGCCAAGCCACGAGCAGTAGCCTGTGCTTGATCGATTCCCGGTAGCATTATGAGGCAGATCAAGGCTCCATGAGGAGAGGACTGACTGAGTTTGGTTACTGAGGGTGGCCTTCCATTTGAGTAGAGCAGTTCCTTGCTGGGCAGAATCAGATGCCACAAAGTGAAAGAGGAGTAGGCTGAAGTATAAGATGGAAAAGCAAAAGAAAAGCAGCAGCTGCAAAGCTTTTATCGCCATGATGATTTATCAAGTGCTTGCAGCTGCTGCATTTTATTTACAGGTGAATGCCTATTTATCAACTTTATTTTGACCTGTCTTAAGGTCAATAGTCATCTTACTTGTGAGATTTTCCTCAAGAGATTAGGAAAAAAGGTGGTAAAAGTCATTTTCAGTAAGTTTGCGTTGAACTATGTGTTTGCCAACGTGTTTATCTCTTATTGGTTGGGTAAATTTCATTTATGGTCCCTAACCTTTTAAAAATGTCCTAAACGATTCCTTAATCTTCATTTTATCCTATTAAAGTGCTCGACGTCCCTATTTTTGTCCTAATCGTGGTCTTTTTTGTTAATTTCATAGTTAAATGTGATGGGATTGCAGGAAAAAATAACAACATTCATCCTACATTTTCTTCTTCCCTCGCAAGTTACCATGAACTTAATAAATCTAACTATTCAATTACTGTCTCCCACTCTTTCTCACCTAGTTGCCACCATCTGCCTCTAGCGTCAAGCATCGCCTCGATTTCACTTTCCCAAGTGCCACTGGCCACAGTCTGCCTATATCGTCGCACATCACCCATCTACGAATCACCTCGTCACGCCTCATGCATCATCATTTGAAGCGTCTGGTCACGACCTCCATCAACCATTCACTTGTCGCTTTGTCATGACCTCCATTGATATCTCGGGATTATGTGATCCGTCCGATCACCATTAGAGCCCAAATCGAGAGCCTGGGGGTCAGTTGCGGAGGTTTGGAACCATCGGAGCCCAAATCGACTGCCATCTAAGTCAAAACCGTGTTCATCGACATCATCAACTGCTGCTTGTTTGTCAATTGAAATGGATCGTACATTCTTGAAACAGATTGTTCATCATCGTTGTTGTTTCGATAGTCACGTGAAGGGGGATAAGGGAGGTGCAGATTTGGCCAATCCTTTTCGGGCTAGCAATAACAGTGGATGCCGTAGATGTGGCCGGAGAAGGTAGAGAAGGGGCTGGTCGCAGATGGTGGTGCCCAAGCATGGTAAGGGAGGACGAGAGAGAGAGGAAGATAGTGGTTGAAGAGTTATATTTACTAGGTTCTTAGTAATTTGAGTGGGAATAAGAAAATGTAAGATAAATATTGTCATTTTTTCTTGCAATTCTATCATATTTAACTGTGAAATTAACGGAAGGACCATAATTAGGATAAAAATAGAGAAGTTGAAGACTTTAATAGAACAAAATGAAGATCAGGGACTCGTTTAAGATATTTCCAAAAGGTTAGGGACCATAAATAAAATTTACCCCTTATTGGTATGTGGACTTCTGAGGAACAATATTGTCTACCACTTGGTGTTTGGATTTTTCCTTCCAGAGAATTGAAATGGTCAGAAAGGCGAATACAAAAATAGAAGGGCTGCTGCCTATTTCCAAGTGTTAGTATAATTTCAGAGAGGCTTTTGGAAATAATAATCCACAATTTGTAAAGTATAAAATTAGTTGAGTACCAAGAAAAAGAATTCAAACAATGTTATATATGATTAGATTGGGAAAAAATGTTTTTTGGATTTTTATTTTCTAAAAAAGATGTTTCATTAATACTTTGTTAGAAAATCATTCTTGTACTTGTTAGTTAGAAAAGTTACCTTCTAAAAATTATAAATGAACGAATGACTTCTAGAAGTAAGTGAAAATCCAAGAAATTATATTCTCTGAATTTAGCTAAGTACAATATTATTTATATTTATTTTTCTTATTATCGATACTCAATCAATTTTATAATTCCTTCCTCCCAAGTTCTTTGTAATAGTTACTATTCAAAACAATTAATATATAATTTTTTATTTTCAATATTTTAGTATATAAATGAAAAAATTTTATATATAAATAAATGATAAATAAAGACTTATAGTTTTTAAATATATTTTAATTTTTGTAAAGAACAATAATATGAATAAATTTAAGTCAAATTTAAGTAAAAAAAGTGAAATGTGTCAAAAAATGGGATGGAGAGAGTATTTTAGAAAATGTGGATTGTTACTTTCCAAAATGTTACTTCCTAGAATATTTATATTATCCAAAAATTTTATGAATCCTTAAATCAAACATCACTTACCTCATCTTGGCTAGGTTTACTTGAGATGTTGTTTTTTAGATCTGAGATGTATATTCTTCCAACTTCTGGGTGGTTCTTAATAAAATATTTGTTGCTGATAAAAAAGAAAAAAAATAAAACATCACTTAGTGTATTTGGACTTGCAGTATCGTCTGCCTGAAATCAAATACTCTACTCAAAATAAAATTGCCAGAAGTCGAGAATGAAGTCGTTGGGTTGTTGTGATCACTATTATTAAATGCTTTAAAGTCCAGTTTTGTTATGAAATAAACAAATCGATTATCAAAAAGAAAAAAACGAAATAAACAAATCTAGTATTGGCTTTGGAAGGCACATCACTTATTGTATCTTCCATCTAGGACCATAATTTCTAACATGAGCTGCACGCAACAAGTCAACGTGTTCCCTCTGCAATATCAAGGTCCCATTTGTAGTTGAAACTTGAAACAAATATTGATGGTTTCTTCATTGGTTGGAAACTGGAAGCAGCAATTGATTTTACAAGTTTGAAATGACTCCGTTTGACCATAATATTTATGATTAACGTTTGAGTTACGGTAGTTTATCAATTCATATCTGCTAAATTGTGACACTGGGAGATACTTTTAGGTGGTTTTTCATGACCATTGACATTAAATTGTGACTAAAGAAAAATTGAACCTTCATAGAAAGAGACTCCGGACGCTACTAATCAAGTTACATAATTAAGGCTTACCCATATGGTTTTTCTTTTCCATGTTACTATTTTTTCTTTTTTGTTGGTAGCTTATGTTATGTTCATCATCATCATCATACTGAGGCGAAATTGTATTACGATTAGTAAGTTGGTTAAGACCAAAGACATTTCTACAAGTCTCCGAAAAGTGAAAACAACTAACGAGACGTGTTTCA
>CM077600.1:5440443-5515825 GCA_039654915.1 Aquilaria yunnanensis | reverse complement strand
TGCGGAATGGAATGCCTTCTTCCTCTACCTCAAAACTCTTCATGCGTACTTGACTAAAAAGCTTTCGGCTAGGCTTTCAGCCTTCTCTTCTCTGATAGTTCATTCTCGAGGATCACTGAACTTGGCTTACTTCTTACTGAATGCCGTACTTAGAATTATCCCACTCGGGGTGAGCTCTTAGCGATTAGTCAGTCCGGGTCCAGCTAGTCTTGCACTTTCAGACCGGTCCTTCAAACAAAGGCTTAGTAAGCACAGATTCCCTATAAATAAAAAATTCCTATAAAGCCCCAGAATTCGAATGCTTTCCTTATTGGGATTTCTTTCCGCTTGTCTTCTTTAGCAGCTACAGTAGTAGAAAGATGCCGACGGGTTCTTTTCCCAAGTCATTCTTTCTTGCCAGTCTTCTTTTCTTCACTATCAAGCATCACGAGATCGCTCAATTAATCTCTTGCATTCATTCCTTACACCCTCTTCTCCAAGCTAACAAGAGAGTTTCAGTCTGATTCGGGTTCCGCTTTCACTGGATTACCTATTCTAAGGTCAGTGAGCCGAGGATAAGCTGAGATGGCTAAGCTGGGGATTGGATGGAAGCAATCAAATCAATATGAAAGATGTTTAAGGCTATGGAGCCGGGCTAAGCAGCTAGGAGGTTAGCAGTAAACATGGTTCAGAATCCGATGAGTAGTCGGGATTCGGTTAGTGTGAAGTGCGCGAAGGATTTTGATCCTAGATCTAATGATGAAGGGCTTTGAGTTGACTCTTCTCGGAGAGCGAGAAAGGCACGGCTGGTTTCGTAGATGGAGTACATGGGCCGGCGAGAAGACAGCTCAAGGCTTGCATGTACAAGATCATAGCGGATTCAATAGCAGCGGATAGGACCTGAGCTTCTATTTGCTCAACAACTCTGACTGTAACAGAAAAGACTTGCACCAGTTATTCCACAGAAAGAGAACCAGATGGGGATGCTTCTGATACAAGGTACGAAGCTTTGAGATAGGAGTGAAGCGAGAGTCATTGCTATACTAAGCCGCAAAGGGACCAGCTTTCGACTTAGACTATGAGGAGGGGACCGGCAGTGGGCAAGACTCAAAGAAAAGGATAGGCACGAGGTAATTCGCCTGATATGGATAGGGATTATGGTACTAACTAGACTGACAAGAGTTGGCTTTGCCCCAATAGCTTTAGTGGAACCAATAACTAAGTTGTAGGAGTGTCACTTTTTCACTTCTTTCGCTTCAAAGAGTTCCCTTTTTTCAAACAGAAGAAAGTCAGTCAACCTGGGAATCTCTTTCTCCCTTTCGCAAGGGAATCCACTTAAACCAGAGGGGCGAGGTTCAGAAGATGCTGCAGCTGCAGTTTCAAATGCAGAAGAAAGAGGAGGCGAGCGAGTAACTTCACCGAAAGCTGAAAGAAAGGCGGTAAAGGACCGGATGAAAGACATTTGATCGTTAAGGATGTGATCCAATGCCGGATATGTTCTAAATCTAGAGTAACTGGTGGCAATCTCCCGACTGGCGGAAGAAAGAAACTGGCATGGTCTCTCTTCATTGTAGTAGCTTTACCCGGACCGGCACGAACGAACTTTATTTGATCAAAATTTTTCTATGTGACGATCTCTGTCTTGAACGATCTCAAAAGACTGACCTTTTTTAGGGGACAGGTAGATCTTTACCACTTTACGGTGCAAACCCTCTTCTTGGCGCATCGGATAAGAATAAGGGGGAAAAAGGGATTTCGTGACATCATCGAGCAGGCTACTAAATCGACTCTTTTCGGAACTGGCTTTTCCACTTCTTTGATTCTTGCTCGTGAAAAAAATAGACTTTGATTATCTTCGATTAAACTAAGACAGACCCTACGTATGGGTCTTCACCCCAAAGTGTTCCCGGAATGCCTCAAGGAAGTCCTTACAATAAATGATCACAAGAGAAGGTCCAAGAAGGGAGGAGCGCCTAAAAGACCTTGCCCTAACTAATGGAGCTGGGGGTGAGGGGGATTCCGTCGTCAACAAGACAGTTTGCTTGCTTGAAAGATAACAGATAAATGAAATTCTTAGCTTATGGGTCCTGGGTGGAATCTTTTGGTGGGTTCGAATCCCCTAGTCCCTTATGACGTATGCCCCTTCACGGAATGGGAGGTGTGACCTTTCAGGGTAAATCACTTCTTCTTTATAGCTAAGACAAGAGCTTCACTCTACTAAAAGCTATCATAGGCTACACTCGCCATTGGGCAACCTCAGGGCAGGTGGAAGAAGATCAATCCTACGAACCTCTGCCTTTTCGGGGTCAAATCCTCGCCTTCTGAGAATGGTTTCGCTCCTTTACTGCTTTAGGAATCTCAAGATTAGTCCACTACTAGAGACAGAGCCCCTGTCTTAGGCGCCTAGTCTTCAAGTTCTTCTTCAATGTCAATTGTAACTCACTCCAATGCCACCTCCTTCCTCTCCCTAGTGGCGTAACCAAAAACCCACCCTATTGAATAGGATCTTCAGACCTTGGCGAGGAATCCTATCCGGCTTAGTCGCCCTTCTCCCATCTCGCTTTAGTCGGCCGATCCTCTTGTCCCCTCGAACCTCTCCTTTCAGTCTCACATCTTCGGACGTTGTGTCAGCATCTCCGAACCTTGGCGAGGAATCTTTCCTATCTGGCTCAAGATCCTTCTTAGTAAATCCATTTGAAATGGAACTTCTAGCCACTGGGTCAACGTTAACTCCACAAAGATTTTCGAGTTAGCTTCTGCTTACCTGCATTAGAAGTAAAGTCTTGGTACCAGTTACATACTTTTCTACCGGACTGATTTTTTTTCATTTCCTATCCTCCCCACCCCAAGAGCTTCTCTCCTAACCTAACTAAGAGAGATCTTCATCATCTTATAGAAAGAAGTATTTTGATAAGACCTTCAGGCATAATAAAATACATATTCCTTTCCTACTGGATTGCGGAAACCAAAGAAGTTCAGCTAGTTCCCCCAAACCTTCTTAGTCGAGCTTGTCCGTCCACGGGCACCTCTTCGGGTTAATAACCAAATCCTCGTCTTAGAGCTAGAGCTATGGAATGTGAAAGACAAAGTCTAGTTGTAAGTTGGAGTTCCTCTGAGCACACAAGACAGAGTGCCGTCCGGGGTTTCGGTTTCGTTAGCATCATGCGACAGAAAAGAAGCTGTGAGGGAATGCGCTCTGACTGATATCATTCAGGCAATTCCATTCTGACTGTCCTAGGAAGAGAAGAAGGAGCGAAAGCTACTCGACCAGACGGGAGAGGCGACCAAAGGAAGCTGGTTCACCTTCTCTCCTCCGTTACAACATAGGTCGTTCCAATCCCGGATGAAAATCTTCCAAAACAGAAGTCAAGGAGAAAGGTCCAATTAAAATGCTAAGGACTAGAAAGAAATATGATCCTATAAAAGGAACTATTCATCATAGATCGGAGAGCTCATTTGATATATCACGAATGCAGTGATCAAGCATCAGGCTGAATGTATTGCTACCTCTTCCTCCCTCCACCATTCTATAAGCAAATGCTTGCGGGTAGGATTTCTCTCCAGAACCATCTTTCTTATGCAATTCGAGGAGAAGCGAGTCAACTTGCCTGCACCCTAATTATTGGTAGAGTTATCAAAGAACTCCCTCGCTTGGCACAACAGCAAAGAGAACTACAATTCCAACTGGATCCAATGATAAGAGAATTCGAACACCAACCCTTAAGACTGTAATTGGCTTGCTAGTCTTTTCCCTTGCGCTTGATAACTCTTCTGAGAAGGAGTCCGCAATTGGAGGAGGGGCGAATGGAAGTACTTCACACTGAACACTCGCTTACGAAATGGAACAGAACTCTCAGGATTCGAGAAGGACTAGGCAGGCTCTTTAGGGCGATTCTCCTCTTCCTTAGAAAGCAAATCTAGTTAGACCCACTAGGTAAATAAAGGAATTACCAAAGTCAGACACATATCGCAATATTACATCTACCTTTGCCTTACCCACAGAAAGCCTTCGCACAGATTTCCTTCCAACGTTTTTAGCAAAGGCCCGGAGAGAAAGCATAGTCTAGTTAGTAGTCCTACAGAAGCCAGAATCAATCCTATAGATTAGAAACTGTAACCTATAATCTTGATGCACTCTATTACCTAAAATATTATATGCATATCCTCACCAGGGAATATGCGCAGAAAAAAGGTGCTTATCGAATTTTGGAACTTGAAAGATATAGATAATAATGAATTCTTTGCTCTATGTAAGGAGTTCGATGAGCTTTCATTGGATGATACTGGCGCGTCTTCGTCTTCTTCTTCTACGAGTATGGTGAAACCTAAGGTTTTTTATAATTATCGTGAAAGCTATCATCGTTTCTTACGCTGTTTGACATCTTCTCTTTGGATCCATCCTATTATTGAGCAACTACGAGCACCTTTTTTTTATAGATATTCCTCGCCTTTCTATGGATTCATCATACCAGTCGTATGACATTCGTATGGGGCTAGGTTTTCTTCCGGGTCAGTCTTCGTTCTTACTTAATTACTTTCAGTTACCTGACTCCTTTGAAAGGTTGTCTTTTCTAAGTAAGACTCTAGGGTTATCTTATACTCCTATTCGTTCGGAATCTATCTTAGCTTATAGTAGCCGAGGGGCTGGTTTGTGTGGTTTGTTAAGCGATGATTTAAATAAAATCTTGGTAGAGGTTGTTTATGGTCTGGTTCTGGTCTGCTTGGGTATTGGTTGTACAGTATGGTACGGTAAGGTTCGTAGCTTTCATACGCCTAGTACTGGCCCGTTCGTCCCTTTGTCGTCGTATGAACCTTTTTTTGATATGGATTATTACCCTTCTCCTTCTCCAAGCTAACAAGAGAGTTTCAGTCTAATAGAACAAGCCCGAAAATAAAAAAGAAAATTGAATCAAATTCAAATGAAACTTGCAACTACATAGAACACCGCCCACTGGACACCAAGCCAAACTCACCAGAGAGCACACCAACTCACTTCGATTAACCCGGACTTAACGGATGCAGCCTGCCCGGTCTATTTATTAATTAGCTGCGCTCAATCATTCTTGTGTGTTTTTTTTGAGTGCTTACTGCTGTGATAATAAGGAATTGGTCCCCGTGCTAGGTTGCATGCCTGTCTTAGTCTTTTTCAATAAGTAAAGTAGGTGCTGCTCCTTCCTAGCGTTACATAGGCTTAGGCTCCCTCTTTTATATACGCAGCCTTTGAGAAAGAAGGCAAATCCGTTGAAACTCTCTCCCCGCAAAGATACATCCAATTCCCTGTGTTAAGCATAGTGACATCTTTAATAAAGAAAGAGCTGAATTGATGCTGTTGATGCTAAAAATCTTATTCTTCCAAGAGAAAATGTTCCCAAAAACTTCCCGGTTCCATTGCTGAATGTCTCTAGAAAAGTTCTGATTCAGGACTGGCAGGGGCAAACTAGAATCCCAGTGATCTTTGACAAAGTCGTTCTATTTCTCATGAGTTATCCAAGCCGCTTGGAACCTAAAAGGTCTCATTTGAGGATTGCCTATAGCGGAGGGGAAAAGTTTGATTAACAATGGAAAATGGTCAGATTTGGTTCGAGGTAAATGCAACACACTAGCTTGCTCATATTTAAGTCTCCATTGAGCGTTACAGAGAGCTCGTTCCAGTCTCTCCTTGACACCGCCTCTTTCCCAAGTAAACTTTGTTTCGGAAAACCCCATATCGATCAGGCCACAGTCATCAATCCATTGAGCAAACTTACGGCAATACACTCCAAAGTTTCTGCGCCTTCTCCTTTTAATACGAGTCACTCAGTTCCTTTTTAAAGAAGGTAAAAAGCAGGCTAGTTTACTTGAAGAGCCTTTTCTAGTGCTTCTGTCTTCTAGGCATTAGGAGTTCCCTGCTGAGCGCCCTTACAGATCCAGTTCTCGTTGGAGTTGCTTTGTCTTTCTCGGCAGTTGAAGTTTAAGTTGGATAAGGGGATTGGAGTTCTATCGTTAAGCTAAGCCAATCCATCAGGAAAGTTTGAAGTAGGCTAGCAGGGAAAGAAAGATATTAGCGTGTTAGACCTTCCAGGCCGGGATAAGACACATACAACCTATCCTTAGGTTATGGGTATGACTTTTCCCAGTATAAGGTTAGCCTATCAATAGACTCAGCCAGTCTCAGTCCTTCCCTAGGGAGATTGAAGATGGAATGCAAGGATTGAGACCACACTAGCCGGACAGATGCACCCCTACGCTTTGGCTGCTTTGGCTTGTTTGGATCGCTATCCAAGGAATTAGAAATGAAATGGGCTAGTTCATTACCGCAAAGAGAAAGAGTTGAATTAGCGAGGATCATTTCCTTAAGATTAAGAAAGCGGGTGCCCCTTAGAAGATGATTGAAAGCCAAAGACCTCACGCTTTCCTTTCTGCATCTCAATCAGCATTTGATTCCGCTTTCTTATCTGGTGATTCTCTGATGCGAATCGACAGTCTTTCTTTCTATTTAGCTGGTCTCATTTGCGCATAATAAGTGGTTTACATTTTAGAATTAGAATAAGTTGTTGCCGATCGAGAGCGAAGATTGACTCTTTATATCTCTCGAAAGTAAGCTAATGTTTTGGTGTCATTCTCATCCTAGGTGTGAGGAACCTTGCCTTAGATCCTTGGGCGGAGAAGGAGGAAGTATTTGGCTTACACTCTGGAAAGAGCTCAGCGCTCCCATAAACAAGAGAGACCAGGGTAGGATTTTGGGCAACTTACCGAAAGGGAGACCCTAAAGACTGGTGATTTGTCGAGAAAGAACAACCAGGACCAATAATAAGCGATCGGAAAGCCGTGGAGACGGCAGACTCGCCAGTTTTGCCTTCTTATCCGGTTGTTGTTCGAGCATCCCTTAAGGGTTCCTTGCTTGTACTTTTGAGTCTCTATTATTTCCTCTATCCCTATCTACTCTCCTGCTCCCCGGACACCCCCATTAGTATTAGCTGAGATCCTTTTCGATTCCTTTACGAGAGTAACCTTCCTCTTTTTTGAAAGAATGAAAAAGAGAAAGTCACTTAATGGTCACAGGCCGATAACCAACCGGTGAACTATAGCTCATTGTAGGAAATGATTGTGAACTATAGGTACCCGCGGGAAGCCTCGCTCTTAAGAAAGGAATGGGAAAGAAGGGCACTTCCTATACCCGTTGTAGCTGCAGCCGAGAAAGACACTTTTTAGACTGCCCCAAAGGCTTAAAGGTCGGGATTTGGACCAATTCCCCAGAAAGGGTGGTATGCCTCTGTGTATAAGGCCTAAGAGACCTAACAAAATTCCGCTTATTAAAGAAAGCTGACGATTGAACTATCGATAGACCACTTATAAGTTTCCTTTCCCTCTCCTCCAGGACTGTCCTTTCTCTTTAATAAGATCGGTAATCACTTTCTACTTTATTTTAAATTCCTGTCTCAGGCGGAAGTAAAATATCAGCTGAAAAAGGGGATTGGATTTCGCATTCATCAACGGCATCCATCGGGGAAAAGACCTATGGCCTTGAAGGATTTGGCCTCGTTAGCTCGCTTCCTCTTAGTATAGCCGGTAACCTTCTTCCCTTTATGGTCTAGCTGTAATTGAACTCTTTCATCTGACGTAAAAGAAGCCAACCCCAACTCTTTCTCGAAAATCGGATGGAATTGCTTCGCGCTACTAGTCGTCTATAAGTCAAGTATACGTCTTCCTGTGCATCTCACTATACCTGTAGTAAGCCAATAGGAATGGGTTCCAACCTAATACTAATAAGAAGAGGGGTGCCATTACTAGAAGAGGGATTTTTCGTCTGTCCTGCTTGCCTCTGTTCTCTACGATTAAACGTACTAGTTCTAAAGGACGAAAGCGCTTTCACTACCTCGAAGGATAAAAGATCGGAACCAGACTCACTAAGAAGGGCCTCCTACCGATAAACTACAGTCGCCTCCTCTCCCACATCAACCCTCGTAAGTAGCAGGGTCCCGCCAGTTCACTTCCTTGAATTCTGAGGAGAGAGAAAGGAAACTTTCAGAAATCATTCAAGCTGGATTGAGTGAGAGCAATCAAATAGAAGCCAGAGAGATCATAAATCGTAGTAGCCACCATATCACAGCACTCAAACCATGTCGCACTGAGAGGAAAGCATTCATGGTAGCCGATACAGAGACTATACTGGTAAATAATGTTCATACGCCTTATGCTGTTGGTCTCTTGATGGTTCGTCCAGGTGAAGAAATATCTGAAATGTTGATTGAAACCTATTTTAGTGAAGACTACTCTATAATCATTGATACATTTGAAGGAAGGAGTACTAAGATGCTTTCTTACTTTGTAGAAAGGATATCATCGATTGTTAGAAAAGAAAAGTCTACTTTAACAATTGACTTTCATAACTTCTCTAGATTCGATGGAATTCTATTGCTTAAGCACCTAGCATGTCATCATGAAAAATACAAGGTAAAACCACTGATGAGGAACAATAGGCTTTACGAGTTAGCTGTTTATTCTGATCGGAAGATGTTATTCCGCTTCAGAGACTCATTGAATCTGCTCCCTGGGAAACTTTCCTCCCTAGCTAAGAATCTATGCCCTGATCTGGGCCAGAAAGGCTCTATCGAGTATGATAAGGTTAATGAGTCAAATCTGGCAAGTATGAAAGGAAGCTTGTTAGACTATATGAAGCAGGACATCCTTCTCCTTGGTGGTGTAATGCAAAAAGCTCAAGATATCTATTGGAAGTTGTACAACGTGGACATAGAAAGCAAGATAACCCTTTCTTCACTGGCTCTTACCATCTATCGTATGAAATTCTACGATGCTTCTAATTGGCCAATTCACATCCCAAACCAGAATGAAGACAGATTTATAAGGCGTGCCTACTACGGTGGTCATGCTGATACATACAAGCCTTATGGCGAGGACCTATTTTACTACGATGTGAACTCTCTCTATCCCACTGTAATGAAGGAATTTCCAATGCCTGGTGGTGTGCCAGTCTGGAATGGAAATCTGGGAGGCAAGGACTTGGGTAGTCTCTTTGGCTTTATTGAAGCATATGTGGTATGTCCGAAGACTATAAAGAGGCCTTTTCTACCCTATCGAGACAAGAATAACACTCTCATATTCCCAACCGGGGAATTTGTTGGAGTGTACTTTAGCGAGGAGTTAAAGTATGCAAGAGACCAACTAGGCTACACTGTGATCCCAATCTCAGGCTACCTGGATGGAAAGCCCATTCAGGGACTTTGTTAGTTCACTCTTTGAGTGTAGGTTAGATGCAAAGAAAAAAGGTAATGAGGCATTGTCCTATGTGTACAAGATCCTTATGAATTCACTATACGGTAGATTTGGCATTCACCCTCAAAGTACAATAACCGATGTCTGCGATGAAGATCGATACAAGTATTTATTGAGGCATAGTGAGCTTATATTTAGTGAGAAGCTTAGCGAGAACAACTACATAGTTTCCTACCATAGTAAGAAGATCGAGACGAGCTCAGAAATGTTCTACACACCGAAGGTTGCAGCAGTCCAACTATCAGCTGCTATTACTGCCTATGCTAGGATCTATATGTACCCCCATATCTCAAGAGAGGACTGCTACTACACAGACACAGACTCTGTTGTGCTTGGAAAGCCCCTACCTGAAGAAATGATTTCTTCTTCTGTCTTAGGTAAGTTTAAGCTAGAGCACAGAATCGAGAAAGGATACTTTTTAGCACCGAAATCATATTACTTCATCCCAAGAGATGGTGGCGGGGTACTCAAGTTCAAGGGGGCAGCGAAAGACCAGGTCTCTCCTGAATGGTTTACTGAACAGTACAAGGAGCCATCTCGTAAAGAAGTGGTCCCGGTTACAGCCAACTTCCGGATTGATTGGCGCACTCTTAACATCCTCAAGAAAGAAACATTGCACACGCTTGGAATTAAGCTGGATACAAAGAGGAAGACAGTATATCACGATAATTGCTGGGTAGATACTGAACCAATTGATGTCACAGACTTGTCATGCCTAAATAACATTGGGAAACGAATCATAAATGAACTAACTAATGCAGTAATACAACTCAAGGCTGAAAATCAAATTTTCAAAGACAAATTCTTTCAGAAGGAAAGAGAGATAAACGAGAGATTCAAAAAGATGAAGATGCAACAATCCACTACGGAGACAGAGTTGACTAACCCTACATTAGACGACGACGAGGTGAAAGCTGGTGCAGGGCAATGGGCGGTGTTAGCTGAACGGCTTAAGCAAAAAGTCAAAGACTTAATTCAACGCAAAAGAAAATGAAAAGAACGATCACAGTTGGAACGCAGGGAATAAAGGTTAGGCGCGTAAAAATTGGAAACTAATTAAAGGGGACTAAGAAAGAAAGAGAATAAAGAAAATCAAGCCGGAAATAGATAGTCAACTTTGTATTGCTACATGCCATCATACACACCTAAATTACAAGAAAAATGAATTGTTAGAGATGCATGATAGGAGCATGGCACGTGAACCTAATAAGAAAGAGAAAAACATAAGTGAAGTGCATGCATCATATGAGTGCTGCATGGGGATGGTTCAAGGTATGTGGATGCGTCCGCCTGGGGGCCTTATACCGAGAGTCTATTTCCACCTTGGTTGCCATTGTATTGTACACGACATGCATGGTTAAGATGACGATATGAGATTAAGAGATTCGAATTGATAAGCCAGACTTAGAAGAGTGGTTTGGAACGGACGACCAAACCCGAGAGAGAGTCATGAAGGCCGGCGGCGACAACAGCGGGTACATTCAGTATGTCACTTCCTTCCTCAACAGCTGATTGATTCGGAGCTTCTTCTAGAGCCCGTGGGAGTTTGCTTAACCCCGTGAGACTTCTGTTCCATCCCTACCAGCCCTTCTTTTCTCATCGGTTTGAGTGAAATCAAGCTTCAGAGTCAAACGGTGAAACGAAATCTCTTTCATACAAATCTTATCTTATGCTTGCCCGAGGGGATAGTCACTTTTTAGAAAAGCAAGGACGGGACTAGTTTTCAAGCGGAATTTGAAGATTAGTCTTTCATCACTTTTCTCATATTTCGCCGGACTAGTCAAATGAAAGTGGAGATTGAACGCTAGAAGGCGCAGATAGGAACTGCGAGCACGGATTATAATCAGAAGGCGAGCGAGCTGTGTTCACTTAAAGCTTCACTTCAGGTTTTGTAGTGGGAAATGCTCCAAGGAAAGAGATTTGAAGACGTAGCGCAGTCTGTAATGAGAGCGGGATGGGGACCGAAAGGGTTCCCCCTCTCCTGTAGTAGCGAACCAGTCAATTTGGAATTTAAGAAACCGTAGGCCCAACGACAAGTCCTCAGCAAACATAAAGACGTGAACGACCAACGGTAAGAGCGAGTGAACTAGTCAAGAACTCAAATCCGTAATGCGCTTAAGGCATTGATAATCCAAGTCTTAAGTGCGACCCACTCAATGGATCATCTCGGGCAATTAATATATGGTTCTCATTTTCGAACAAAAAATACCTTATAAAGAGCTCACTTCAGCAAGATTCCAAGCTCCAGTGTGACTGTTCCTGCGCCTGAATCCGATGCAGATGAACTTGTATTGTAAAAGGGAAGGAAATAAAATGCTCAATCTGGGTCACCTGTATCCGTATCCGTCCTGGGGTACAAAAGCGCCCTCATATCTTTGCGAGGACAGAACTCAAGATGAAATCGAAAAGCTAGGACCAAACTCTTGATTAGGGATCATCATCCAGCTCGACAACGGCAGAATCCGTATTGGAAACCTTTCCAGGAGAAGTTCTCCAAACTCAAGTATTCCCAAGGTGCACACTCAATGCCAGGTTTCAAGCAGACAAACGATAGGAAGCACTTTAACTCAAGAAGAACGAGTCTAACAGCCAATATGGGTTTTTGGTCCTTTGATCACATCTCCCAGGGGAAAGAGAAGGGAAATCTACTTTATGCCCCAAAGACGGTGTTGTGGTACTTGGATCACATCTAAATGTCTCAATAAAGGGGAAATAGACTAACAGCCCCGGCCTAAGGAGAAAAGAAGTTGACTGGCATTTAGATAGACGAATTCGCTCCTAGCTCGTCGTAGGCCCTGAAACCATTCCACGAGACAGAACCCTTCCTTGAATCGGGCAATGGAACAAGTTCACCCCAGAAGAAGAAAGGAATGTAATCAAATAGGCCCTATCCAAGTAAAAGCACGGACGGGACTATAGGCAGAAGCTGGTAGTTTAACCTATCCTAGTAGAAAGCGCCACCGTGGAAAGATTACCTTCTTTCTTCACCGCGGATGCGAACACTGAAAGAAATCACTGGAAGGACCCCCATGACTACGGTTTGCCCGGAACCTACTGAGACCGGATCATGAGCTACTAGAGTTCGAAAAGCATGTCTTTACAACACAGCGCCTAGAAGAATGCTGATCAAATGCATTTCCTTTTCTTACCCACACACCAAACAAGATCGAAAAGAATGTCGTTCCTGGGCCTATAAGACTGCTGATTTGCTTTATTTCTGCTCTTCTCTGTTTACGGGGAATTTGATAGGATAGAGATCGGTCTTATAAGATTGCCTTTAGCCACCCCATCCTGACTCTAGCTAGCCTAATTGAAACGGTGTTGGAGCAAAAAGGACGATTTATCCCCACGGTGCGGTAGACTGCGCCAAAGAGAAAACACGTAACAAGGTATTCAGACTACACTTCACACGAACCAAGTGAACGTTTCCCAAGAGCTAGTGCTCGTTGCATTTCCCTCCTTCCGAGAATAACTCTTTCGGTGGGGAAGACTCCTGCCTGGAGGCAGTAAGGTTTGTTTAGTTTAGGCTGCTAAAGACTGACTTGCCCCAACAGCCGTAGCTAAAGGCTTAACCCATTGTTGAGTACCCAGATTCTTCAACCCCGACCTCAAGAGAATCCGGGGAAAGCTCCATATCAAAATAAGCTTGACCAGTAGCGGTAGGGAGAGAGCAGTTTTGGATATCTTCTGAGTTTGGGGCTAAGGCCTGTAGCTATCGGAGTTTCACTCTTCTCTTCACCGGAATTGGAATCTACTTCACTAGATGGAACAAAGATCAAATCTTCCTAAGCCTAAACTTGCGGGAGGAAATCCCCACTTTATTGAATTGAATACCGGGGCATATCTTTCTCGGAAAGCAGTAAACGAGGGAACGGAACTCGCTTTCGACTTAGAGGAAAGAGAGAATATTGACTTCGGAAAGCAGGCGCATAGAGGCGAGTCAAGGGAAAAGCTGTCAGCTAGACTAAAGAGGAACGAGACTAACAAGCAGATCGACTAAAAGGTTGAAAGTAAGGGAGCCAGAGAAAGAGCTGATCTTGTTGCATCGGATCTAAAGGATCGGAATGAATCTGCTGCAGCAGAAGAGTTCGCAGAAGAAGCTGCGTTGGATGCTTCCTCAACAAGGAGCTAAACCTTCTTTCTTTGCAAGGGGATCTCCCCTTTCTGCAAGATCTTTAACAAGAAGGAGAAGAGGGGAAAGGTTCACTATAGGACTAGGACGAGGGGGGTAACAGAATAGCACAGAAGCAAAAGAGAAAGGAGTGGAATGAATCTGAGAAAAGGCCGAGTTCGAAGATGCGACTAGGAACTCAAAGTAGAGGTTCGAAGAAGATGCTCACAGGATTGGCAATGAAGCTCAGTCAGAGTCTGATTCTTCTGAGTGAAGAACTCCCCAGAAAGAGTTCCTTTCTTAACTATTGAAATTTCGTTAAGTAAGAGAAGCTAAGGCGAGGGGCATAAAGTAGTAGCTAGAGTAGGAGTTCAGTCTTTGAGTTCAGAGTTGGAGATGAAAGTTTTTGTAAGATGTAAATTTCAGCGGTTCTCTTTCGACTTCAGGTTTCAGGAGAGTCTGGGAGCTGGCTCTACTAATACTAATACTAATACTAATAAGTAGTTTAGGGGCCCAAAGGTTCCTTCCTTCCCTACCCTCTTTTATAGGTGTGTTGACAAAGGAAGGGTGTAACCCAACAAGGAAGGGGCACATTGCTAGAAGGACACATTGCCACTCTTACCATTACTGAAAGCAAGGTTAGCGTCCTACCTTCTTCTTTGTTTCCGTTCTTTCCTCCCCAGCTAAGCTAATTGAATACCAGCTTCTGAGTGGAAAAGATAAGAGCTGCAAGACCAGATACAAAAGAATCAACCAAAACTGGGGAATCAACAGAAGAAGCAGAAGAAAGAAGCTCGACCAGGGGTTTCAAACGAAACTGATTGACAACCAAGGGATGAGGGGTTTCCCACCTCAACAGGTGGAGAATAAGGTAGCTCAGCATCTAGCTCAGTAGCAGCGAGAGAGGGGGCATTGGCTCGACTAAAGGAGAGGAGTGAAGCTCAGTCATCTACCCCTCTCTTCGATATATCTTCCGGTTAAGGTAAGGAAAGCGGGGAATCTACTAAACGAATAAGTGCAGTAGTGAATTCTTCTCTGAACTTCTTTAAAGCATCAAGTAAGTCAACTTTCTTTTCTTTGTAAGGCAATCTTCTGACCTTACAGTCCTTCGAGTCCGGTTATCCGTCTTCTTAAGTTTCAGTCCTTTGCTGTAGTTCCTGTAGTCAAGCGTAGTTCTTTCTTACGTGGGTAACTATTAGCAGAATAGGAGTAGTGTCTTTCCTCTCGCCTGTAGTCAAGCTAAGGCTCTTACTAGATCTCTTGTACCGCCATTCATGGTGTAATTTTCTATCTGAATAGAATGTAATTGCCTGAAAGCGATTCCAGGAGAGCGCCCCAGAGAGCTTTTCTTGTGATGAAATTTATTCCAAAGCACTTTAGGGATATAAAGTAAAAGGGAAAAGAAGGTTGACTTCCTCTCTTTATTTGACTTACCGGGACAAAGTAGATAAAGCCTTATTTCAAAGGAAAGGGACAGAGAGGGGATAAGCTCTTTCACCGGAGAGTCGAGAAAGCAGCTCCCTCTTTTAGAGGGGAGTTTGGGTAACCCGCCTAATAAATGGATAGGTGGGAAGAGGCTCTTAGCCGGGTCATGGTTGAAGCTTTCCGTCTATGGGTTGAGCTGTGAACTTCTTTTCACCGGTAATGGAGGAAGGAAGGGAGGAGAAACTCACTTCTAGCTGAACGCTTAGAACACTCTCTTTCTTAGGGGAGACTAGCGTATGGGATTGAAGCTCTTCTCGTACTCGTCTGGGTTGCGGATGAATCCATCCGGGGGTTGGTAGACCACTGAGCGAAGGCGAGGCGTAGAATGAGTCAGACTATGATCTAAGGCCCACTACATAAGCTTAACGATGGGAGAAGGCAGAGTAGAAAGACTTCCTTTATTGGTTGGACGAAAGGGATGAAGATTCATCATGATCTAACGTATTTTGACGTTCGATAACATCGCGATACCAAATTGATTCTATACCGGTACAGACTATGAGTTTGCTTTATTGATTCATGGAATAGAGGTTATCTCCCTTCCTTTAAAGAAGGAAAGCTCTTTCCCTGCCTGCTTCTTGGCCACAACCACAGCTAGGGCTAGTAGTCTTCATAGGGGCAGCTCCTTTGATCGCATTCTTTGCCGCTGAAGAGTCTGATCCATCTCCTATCCTTCTTGGGAAAGCAGTGGAACTAATAGCTGGCACTTTATGCTAATCAAACTAGAAGTGAAAGTAAAGTTCTTTGAGTTGAATAGACGATGACTGGACACAACGGAACTCTTCCTCTCTAATAGGGGACGGGAACGAGAACCGGGCCACTACTGGTTAAGTTACACGACCAGCCGGCCTTCTGCTTTTCCGAGATTTCCTCGGGCCCCCGGGTAGATCGACCGACCAGCTGCATCAAAATCTACGAACGGAGTTAGCTCCTCTGTTCAAATCGTTGTATTCTAGGCGGTACGATGTCTTAGGCAGAAGGCTCGTACTTCTAGCTTCAGGAGCGCTTTCAAGCCCCATTTCACTCAGAAAGACAATAAAGAGGACCATCTTCTCATCCTATCAATGCCAGCAAGCCACTTCCTACTTCACAGGGGAAAGCGCTTATTAATTTATTTTCGGTACCTCAAAAAGAAGGTGTTGGAGTGAGAATGCCTCTTTTTCCTAACATAGGTTTTAGTGGGTACCGCTATGAATGGCATATACAGTGGTTACAGCTTGCTAGTAAACAAAACCCTTCTTAGTCTTTACCGGCATATACAGGAGTTAGCGCATCACCAACGTTGTACAAAACGGAGATCTAAGGTACGGGAAAAGAAATGAGAAGAAGAAGCAGGGCCCTGGAACGAAACTTATTGAATCACGAAGGCGGTTTTCCTATATATAGGTCAATTCATAAAGGCGCGTAGCGGCTCGAAGAGTCCTTACTGTACAAGAGTGGAACGTAGAACCTCAATGCAATGGTCAGAGCCCATTGCCTCAATCTTCTTCCATTCCATCGAGCCTAACCACGAAAGATTTAATAAAAGGCATGGTTTTCGGCTCGTAAGGCGCTGTTCTTACTCTCTATCTAGAGGGGTACTTGGATAGAATCCAATGTGAATATAACCACTCTATCGCGCTCTGGAACTTGTTGATAATAGATAGAGTGATTGGCAGATAGAGTTCTAGGCTTTTAGCCTGTTCAAAGGAAGCTTCACTCCACACTCCTTATTGACTGGGGAAACTTCTACAGCTATGCGAGCGGGGATGGAACTGTAGCGATCCAGCATTCCCCCTCTCCTCCTTCTATCTAGTCGTCCCCGGGCGAGATCACCAAGAACGCCTTAGCAGATACATTTCAAGATCGAGTTCGCCAGTCCGTCCTGATAGTTCGAGGGCCGTGAGAAGCATAGCTAGCATCCCAAAGGGAGGAGAAAGATCTTGCTTTGAGGCTCGCTCTAGATCGGATGGTTCCATGGGGCCTATATGGAGCTAGTGATGGGAGCCTCCCGGGCAGGGGAGGTTCAGATGCTGCTTCGTAGCTTCCTCGCCTGGCACTGGAAAAGGAATAGGAAAGAGATGGCTTCGACCACTATTGCTATTGCTAGGAAGGGCTTGTACTTTCTCTCAATAGATGGGCGCAGGAGAGCTCAGGGGTTCCTTAGATGCATTTACAGGCAGGGGAATGGGAATCATTGTTTTGCCTTCCCGGCTGGGCTTCGAATGGAGGTTATTGGCAAGCGGAGGGCAGGAGAGTTTATAAGTGAATTTTTTGATGTTAGCTCGCTAGGAGCGGAAACGGGACCTGACGGTACGGAACTAGATATTCAGAAGAGGCAGAAAGAGAGTAGCTCCTATCTTACCCTGCCGGGCTTACCCTCCCTAAAGGTCGGGAACTATTGCCACCTCAACCTCCGAACTCCGAAGAATCAGACTCAGACTGAGCTGCATTACCGGATTGCCTTCCTTCCTTACTTCTTTCACTTGTCACTGGCACTTCTCTTTCTCTCTTCGATGCCGTCTGCGGAAGATCGGTTGCTGTCAGTGAACTTCTTTTTCACAAAGATTTGATGCTAGCTCGTGAAATCAATACTTCGATTGAATCTAGCTCCTTCCCTCCCCGATATGCCCTTAGGGCGATGCCTGGTTGAAGAAGATTTCCTTGCAAAGAAGGTTGAGCAACAGAACCCAGTTCATCTACAACATCCGCGGCCTTTCGGTTGAGTAGTTTTCACATCCGTACTTCTTCCTGGTATCCCTACTTTCATAGTGAGTCTCGTAGCCAATCTCCCTATCCTATAGGGCGAGTAGCTGAGCACCTTGGCGAGGAAGATTGCCTATCCGGCTTGGTCTTTGCCTTACTTGAGGGGTAACCCCTTGACTGCTTAGAAAGAGCTGGTTCCCTTTCTTTATTTATTTCAATTTGTAGTTCCCCACTTTCCAGCACCTGCAACTCGAAGAAAAGCCAGAAACCTCGGTCAAGCATCTCCCATCTTTTACCGGAGCATCATCGGTTGCCAAGACCGGAACCCCAGGTGTTTTACACTCCTCCGCCTCTCCTGCTCTTGATTTCCGGCTTAGTCTAGTCGATCTGTTTCCAACTCTGCTTTATGCCCTGCCCTACTAGTTAGCCGAGTCCACCTCTCCTAAGCTAACGAAGAGCTTCTTTCTCCCTGAGGACAACCACTAGAGTTGAGTTTCCGCTTTCCTAGTTGAGTCAGTTGGAAATTCCATTTAGTTGAGCTATTTCCCGGTGCCTTCTCACTCCTATCTTCATCCTTGTCTGCGTCTGGTCCACGAGGAACTGGAAGAGTAGTAAAGGGAGATGGGCAAAGCAGGGCTAAAACACTAGGCTCTGAGACCGGGAAAGAGGCTGAAGGTAAAAAGCAAGGCGACCAAAGGAAGGAGTCAAAAGACTGCAAGGACGAGGGGGAGGGCAGCAGACCTATTACTAGCTTGGGAAGGGGAAGACAGAGGAGTTCCGCTTGATCGGCTAGTAGCTCCTCTTCGGAAAAGGGTCTTACCGCGGAATAATGGACTTCCCGGGACATTCTTTCGATGAAAAAAAGGACCTTTTTTCCGGAACTTCAGGTGCGCTCCGCCCGGAGATAGCGAAATCTCCCCAACCTTAAGGTCGATACCAATCCTTGAATTTAGAAACCAATGCTTCCATCTGATCGTAGTTTCAAATTATGGAGATAGCTCCACGGATTCAAGAGAAGAAAGAATAGGAACCGGATCTTTATTAGAATGAATATTCAGCTGAAGTGGAATGTGATAGATTGGAGCAATATCAATTCATATTTGATTACTTGTTCCTTAGTAGTTGGATCTCTCACCAACCCAGTTTTGGCTCTTCCGCTTTTCATTCCACTTGGGCATCTGGTCGATACCAGCAAAAACATCTCTGAACAAGGTCCCAGCACCAGCCTGCCTGATGCGTTCGAAAAAGAAAGGAAGAGACGATCCGATGTAGCATGTCCGAAGGTTTGGAACCCTCAGACCACTATGGAAAACATCGATTTCAAAGGCGATCTGATCAATTTCACCTGCACGTCTAGCATCTTTATTCACTGGGATCACCAGAACTAAGGCCCAGTGAGTCACCAACCATATTACTAAACAGTGACACCTACTTGCTTGTTCGACACCAGATCTTGATCCTGCTCTTCTGGGGAGGCTATTGCAATTCCTCCTCCCATAAGGCTTTCATGTTTCGAGGCTAATCCCTTTTCTTAGTTTAGGGAGGCTTCTATCCGATTGACAAGAGATGCTTGCTCTTAAAGGAGTATGCACTGGGTCCCGCACCACTTATTAATGAAGAATGGATGGATCGCATGAACGATTCCCTATGATACCTAAAAGCCCCATGATTCCATTCACTTTCCCCGCCTTTTCACTGACCTAGTCAAATTCCTTTAATGAAAATGGAAAGGGCATAGCCCGCTCTTTCGAAAAGATATTTGCCATACTTTGGCTCTCTCTCCATAATCCTACTATCAGGCGCTTTCTTGGGATGAGATTACTCGAGCTCGAAGCAAAAAAGAAGGACTGAAACTCGCAAACACAGTGGGGCTTACACAAAAGATTCTAAAAAAGACTGGCTTTCACTTGCTTGGAAGACTCCAGCTTACCCGCTTGCTATCCTGCTTGCTTCTAGGACAGGCCTAGAGGATGAATATATTAATAAGTACAGCAATAGCATAGGCTTAAGACTTCTTTTCTGAAAAGGGAAAGAGGCCTGCACCGACAGCAACTCCAACTGCAACTAGATCAACCTGGCATGGCAGAGACTGCGGGAGAATTCGGCATTTGGTTATGTCCACTGAGCTTGAGGATTGAGCTAATCCAAGCCAGTGAATTCAGGTTCCTTTCTCTTTATCAATGAGTATTGAAGGCTGGAAACGCAGGGTTTTTGCGACATGCAAGGGAATGAATTCGGGTCTAGAAACCATGTATGTTCATAGTTGTGGAGCCTCGTATTAGTGGAGATAAAGCGAATAAAGTGATTCGTAAACTTCGGTTTTATCATTCCTATAAAGTTGATGAATTTTTTTAAGGTAGAGTCTAGTCCCAGATAGTGAATCTTTCTTTATAACCCAAGTAAACCAGATGGAGTTACGATCTGGCAAGAAATTACCTCCCGTTCCGAATTTTGGTAAAAATCTTGTGCAAGAGTTGTCTCAGTCTAAGAATAGATCATCCCCAAATCCTGAAAGTCCCGTCCAGGATCATGGTCTATCGCAAAATCAAAACCCTGGTAGGGCATCCAGGAAAGACCAGGCCAGGCGGGAAGAAAGAAGAAGTATCGAAAGCTGGAGTCTTGAAAGCTCTTTTTTTTTTCAAGCCTTTACTTGATCACTCTAGACCCAGTCTTTGTAGAAGTCCCCATAGACTGAGTAGCAGTGCTCTTGTAAGGAAGGGGGTAAGATATAGTAGGAGAAAACCAGTTGAATCCTGTTCTTCTGCTTTCGAGCTTGTTGCAGTTGGAGGTGCTTTACTTCTACCTGCCATTACTTCTCCCAGCTAGCCATTTGGAGTGCTTCCGCCCTTTAGTCGTAAACCCCGTAATGTGGATCCAACCGAGGTTACTGATCAAAACTATCCCCTCGCTTCCCTTGAGATAGATTACCCTTCCAAACGAGCTAATGGGCTCAAGGAGCTAAACGGTTTAAATGCTCCCCTCTCTAGCGAGCCAGCAAGAGAATAAGCTTTGGCTTAATACTTTTAATATGCTTCTGGCGGAATGGAAGACTCAAACTTTCCTTATATGGGAAAATCTCCTATTTTCTTTGTAGTTCCGTTCCAAGGCGGTCTATTCGAGGCAATAAAGAAGGCTAAGTAGATGTCTTTATCTGGGGAAGGCTAAGAAGAGTGAGTTTGCTTACGCTATTGGGAGTTCACCTCCAGCTCTTTCCTCTCCTATTAAGTCGAGTGCTTCTGCGGGTATTGAGAAGGAGTGGAAGTTGCAATCATAAGCTGAGCACATCCTGTTCTCTTGAGAATTGTCAACCATATAGTTGGGGTTGCTTTCGATGATGTCGATCCAACCAATCCAATTACAGTTGCTCTAATAGAATTCCTTCTTTCCCTTGTTTAGTTTAGCTTTTGTATAAAAGTAAATGAGTCCTCCATTATTAAGGGTCAAGGGGGAAAGTACTCAAAGTCTGGAGGTCAAAAAATGATCCTGGCAGTGAGGAGGGACTTTCATAAGGCAGTGTATAAGGCTAAGGAGGATATATACCTTTTGAGAGCTTGAAGTTTTAAGATTCTTCTTCCTACCCTGTCTAAGGTGTGTAGGATTTCTCCCAAGAGTAGGGTGTCTCCCCCAGTTCTTGTTCACCTGATATTCTACTCGTCTCAGTAGTTGTTCTACGAGAGCCATATGAGTAGTGAATAGTTTCCTTCTTGGTAGAAGGCGACAGAGGCGAGACTTGAGAGGGTAGGTCAAGTTCTATTTCAAGCCAAAGGGATAAGGGGCTAGATATGAGGCACTAATTGCTAGATTTCTTTCCATGTCTTAGTAATCTTTACCGGGAAGGTCTAACTAGATAACTTTTCCTGAGGTTTTAGTTGCAGTGAATGGAGATTTATTCTTTAAGGGAAAAGGTCTATCAGCAGTTCCAGAAGTTGCACTTTCTTTCGATGTTGGTCCGGGCCCCGTATCAATTGGCATTTCAGTTGACATTGATGTTGGCATTAGCATTGAAGTAGGCAAGGCCAATCCATCTGTTAAGTCAGCTGGTTCTAGGTCAAAAGCTAGTGTAAAAGATGTCTTTCTCGTCCTAAGCCCTAAAAGTGCTTCCGCCTTACCTGGAATTGAAGTGACCGTTGGAGGCCTTTGAGTTCCAGTCTCAGTAGTGGCATTCCCAATATCAATATTTGTAGAAGTGCTCCTAATGGCCATTGCTAAGTCCGCAAGTAAGCCAGTTATAGATTTTTTTTCTTTCCAAGCTAGGGCAAGGGAGGGCTAGATCAAGCACATCTAGTGTTGGAGAAAAAAGGGCATCCAATGCTTCTGCCATCGAAAAAGGTTAAGCCACTACAATAGCAGTGGAAGGATTTATCGCAGGGAATTCTGTCACATCCCTATAGCCAGAGTCAGTCATTGGAGTTTCTTTGCTCTTTCCCTTTATAGACAATGAAAGTGTCCCTTCATCTCGACTAGTCCTTCCTTGTTATTGCCGTAGCAGTCCCGCTAACGGTAGTCCCTGCCCCTCATGTTGCTGTGCCAGTTTCCCTGCCAGGGAGAAAGCTTTTTTCTTTTCATGTGATCAAGCTAGTTCAATCAAGTTCTTTTAGGCCAGCTGCCAATTTCCTTTCGAGACACAATGTCTATACGAGGTTTTCCTAGTCGGTAAGAGTTTCTTTTCCATAGTTGGGAATGGAGTGATCCCTAGGGAGTAAAAGGTTCCATGGATATAGGAGGTTTTACATACCTATCCATTCCTTATGCTTTTTTTTCCGCCTTTTGAAGGCGTTAGAGCCCTAGTTTCAGGGTGTAAGGGAGAGAGGAAGTGAAGTACTCTATGGAATATGGGTTAGAGCGAGTGACCAGGTTCCTTTGCTGTCGGTCCAGCCATTGAGGGTTCAAGTCCTACTCCTCTAGAGCCAGTTTAAGTTCTAAAGGGAGGAATCGAGCGAGTGTGAGTGCTTCGCTTGTTACGTTACAGCCAGTAAAGAAGAAAGCCTTTGAGAATCCTCTTCAAGTACATCAAAGCAATGAAAGCCAGCAGTCGTAGTTCCTGGGGAGTCATTTCCATCACCCTCAGCGCGGTTTCACATCCTTTAGTCTCGCAGTTCAAGCAATAGTAGAGATCAGGGGATAGATATTATAGGACGGAAAGGGGAGGCTAGCCGAAATGGAAGACTTGGGAGTGGAATGCTGACTAACCGGCTCCGTCCCTCTATGATGAGCTCAAGCTTTCCAAGTGGACGAGGACCGATCTTCTCTTTGCCGTTAAGCCGGCGGCTAGGCTGGTTGTTTAATACGCGACATAGGATAAAGAAAGAGGAGTTTTTGAGCGAAAGGGGGGCCGGTTATCTTATTCGCAAGGAAGTGGGAATCAAAAGAGAATGAAATGGCTAAAGCCCATTCCAGGAATCAGAACTGGAACAAGAAAGCAAACCCGATCCCCAATAACTCGTATTTGACTTAGGCACTTACGGCGGTAGCCCCGCCCCGAGCTGACAGACCAAGAAAACCGTCCTAAAGTCAAGGGCATTTAGGGCTCTCAGTTCCAAAAGTATTCTACTACTTGGCTGGCCCAAAGCCGACATTTTGAACAAACTCCTTAAACTCTTGGTTACGAGAGGCATCCCTCATCTCGTTCTATCATATCCTCCTGGCGGAATATCCCATCCCAGAAAGCCCTGCGAGAGGACCCGCCGGCTAACCGCCCCTTGGAAAAGGCGCTTTTAAGCCAGAAAACCATTCAATTCGCAGTTAATCAATTAGCATTTTAAGCCGCTAAGTCGTCTTTGGTCCTGAATCCTGCCATGAATTTGAGTAATAGAACCTAGCTCTATCAATAGAAAGAAAGATCATCTTGCAAGGCTGATCATGGACTGCGAGAGGATGAATAGGCTTTTTCTCTAGTCTGGACCCTGGTTCCCTTTGAATCTAGCAATTGGTTGGTCTCAGTTAAAGGCTCGGTCCGTATCGAGGAATGATTCATCGGGGGCGAGTAAGATGACTACTTCTAGTCCGAAACTGGAAAGGTAAAATCTCCCACTTCGCCCAATTCCTTTTCATCAAGTCCGCCAGCAGCCTTTCTCTCTTCCGACTTCTCAAGGTAACAACTTGGCTGGCCGAAGACCAAGCAGCCATTCTGGATTAAAGGACACAAGCCTGCTATTCACTTGCTTTCAACTTGATTCTATCGACTGCTCCGAACTTCTCGAGTTATGGATATCAAAGAGAGCCTCAGTTTGGATAGTTTTATGGATTTTCCGGATTTCTTTATCAAAACAAAACGGCAGTCGGGATCATCGACGGCGGCGGAGGGAAGGAATGAGAAAGCCTTGCTTTCATTTCAAGTTAAGTCCTTTTTTCCTAAAGTACAAGGAAATTCTGTGCGCTACCCCCTTGCAGGTATCGAAAACCCATGCTATCGGGTGCCGGTCTTGTTGAGGTTTCGTCGCCCTCTGGATCAGATGATTGATCCGTTAGCCCAATCCGTCACGTCAATACAGGAACCGTCCTATTGCCTAGCCTTTGCAGAAGCAAGCTACTCATACGCACAATAATCAAGAGATGCCATGGATCACGTGCACTCTAACCAACTTCAGGGAGGGCGGGGCACACACATGATTTTTTTAAGGTAGTCCAGTTCTTTTTCGGGGGAAGCCCGTGAATGCGCAACTACAGCTGAACGTAACAACCTTGAAGTCTAATCTGATTCTACCCCGTCTGCTTTAAGAAAGACCTGGAAGAATGGAGGAAGTTACTCAACTTGCTGGTCCTAGCACAACGTAAAACCATGCAAGTAAAGTAGTACACGTAAGCAACGGAACCGGGACCGGGATAGTAAGCGGACAAGTAGAGTACTTTGTTCAGATCGAAAAAAAGAAGTCCTTTGATCGTCTGAATTTCAAACCTTCCCAAGCCCTCCTCTGCCCCCTGTATCATTGTTTGTCTGGAACTGGGTAGCGGTAGCGATATTCCACTCTCCCTACCCACAGGTCCCCCACTCTCCTGATTTGCTACCTTGTTTCGTCCTCTCCCCTCGAACAAGCAAGCCCCCCCCCAACGACAAGCGAACGGGCATTTTCGGGGACTAGCCCGCATGAGAGACTGAAACCTTCGAATTTCGATCGGAATACGGATAAGATCAAAAAGGCCATCATTGGGGCAAACGATGCAATAGCTTCGGTTAGAGCAAAGCCCAAAATGGCATAGCCAAACAATTGTTTCGCCAATGATGGATTCCGCGCCACGGAATGAATCAAAGAACTGAACACGTTTCCAATACCGACAGCAGCTCCCGCTGAAGCAATTGTAGCAGCTCCTGCACCCATTGATTTTGCACCTTCTAACATCTCGGGTTGAGAATTTTCGTCACGCACGCTTTTTCATTAACGATTTTCTTCTATGGATTCCTTGTCAATTCTGCCCCTCGTTCTTTTTCTCTTGGCCATCTCACTTGGAATGCAAAGCATTCTTTTCGATCTTGTACTCATAAAGACTGAACACCAACCCCATCTCGACTAAAAGAGAATGAGAGCGCGTGCCACACACGATCTCTTTTAAGTTCGTTTGCGTCTCCTTACTTTATTTTCAATTCTTTCTTCTCTTATGAAATTTCTTGAAGGGGGCGGTCTCTCTTATGAAATAGGGCCACCAAGCCCAGCTACTTAGGATTCAACACACAGAGGAGATTTCGAACATTGTCATTGTTCGACGAAAAATCTCGATAAACAGACAGAGAACTAAGGTGCGCAGCGGAACTCTTCAGAACTAAAAAACATGTGCAATGCACAAAAGAGAAAACGCTACGCTCCTTCAAGCCAATGTTAGGTAAAGAAAGAGACAAAAGCGAATAAGGCGCATCAAGCGGAAGACGCGCATCTCTGTTGACTTCATAACTACCCTGTCACCTTTCAAGCTTTCCTGAACGTAGCAGTCGAATGTTCTCAAAAGTCTGTCACGTATGGAATGAGAGTCTTTGGATGAACTACGGCTTCGTGCCGCGGCAAACAACAGCTTACCCTCCATTTTTGTGCCTTTAGTGGGCCTAGTATTTCCGGCAATTGCAATGGCTTCTTTATCTTTTTATGTTCAAAGAACTCAGATTTTTTAGATGCGATGGGGCCAAGACAAAATCTGATCTATTTTTTCAAGACTTAGATATCATGGATATCCATTTAGTAGAATATTGTATAACAAGTGGTTTCTCCAAATAGAAATAAAAAAGCTCTTATGCATGCGTATGCGTAAACACGATATATGGGTAAATGAATTGTAATTATGGACCGGGATGGGAGCAGATGGATGAAATTCAAGTCCATGTATCTATAAATAGGTATGTAGATCTTTATAGGAGGTCCTATAAAGGAAAGGGGATGATTTTAGATCTAAGCAATTCGATGAATTACTCCTAAAGGTTCACAAATAGTGCTAGCTGATTAGAATGACTTCGGAAACAAAATAAAAATAAAAAATAAAGTACAGTACATGCTTATTCTCTCAATTCCAATAAAATGTAACTGGATCTAGTCTGTATGAGTTGGCCATCAGAATCTATATGGATAGAATTTATAGCGGGGTCTAGAAAAACAAGCAATTTCTGCTGGGCTTTTATCCTTTTTTTTGGTTCATTAGGATTTTTATTGGTTGGAACTTCTAGCTATCTTGGTAGAAATTTGATATCTTTATTTCCATCTCAGCAAATAGTTTTTTTTCCGCAAGGAATCGTGATGTCTTTCTATGGGATTGCAGGTCTCTTTATTAGTTTCTATTTATGGTGCACAATTGTGTGGAATGTAGGTAGTGGTTATGATCGATTCGATAAAAAAGAAGGAATAGTGTGTATTTTTCGTTGGGGGTTCCCTGGAAAAAACCGTCGCATCTTTCTACGATTCCTTATCAAGGATATTCAATCTATCAGAATAGAAGTTAAAGAGGGTATTTATGTTCGTCGTGTCCTTTATATGGACATCAGAGGTCAGGGTGCCGTTCCTTTGATTCGTACTGATTAAAATTTGACTCCGCGAGAAATTGAGCAAAAAGCTGCTGAATTGGCCGCGCGTACCGATTGAAGTCTTTTGAGAAATGAAGAATAACGGAAATGCGGCAGGAGGTGAATGAATTATCCCGAGCTTGATAGCAAAGAATCCTACGCCTGGAGGCTTGCCTTGGTATGAGATGTTCATGCGTATGAGTTCGCGCAGTAGAAAGGGAATGTCTTTCCTACTTCCAGATCCTTTTAAAACTAATCAGAGCAGGGTGCAATGTAGGGTAGATCAAAACATTGGTTTGGACAACAGAAAGATGATCAACTTGCCAAAGTTTCATAGTCCGAGGTTTGAAGACATTCCTCTCTGCTTGTGATTTCGATAGAGAACTAAACTAAAGGTAGGAAGACCAGAATGGCATGACTGAGATAATTATAATAGGCAAGAGCCAAAAGCAAATACAATTCGAGGAAAAGAATCTGGATCTAGAACTTATATGATCTTGACTCTTTTGCTTAGCTTAACGAGAAGAGGCGGACAATCGACTATGAAATTCAAATTTCAATGTGACTCCAGTATTCACCATCCGATGCATTACTAATGTCAACTGAAATGAAATGAGTTGATTAATTCATTTTGAATAGTGTTCTTCCACTACAAACTTGCAAATTCCCTTCTCACCCAATGGAGAGGATATAGCTATGCGTAAGAATTTGTATACAGTTGAATCACATTGTGAAAGAGCATTTCGAGAGGCATCGACGTCGCAATGAGACCGGGATATCATAGGCCGACCACGAGCTTTCAATGCAGCAGAGTACGGTTGGAAAGGGCTTCTGCTATAAAGTGGAAAGACATTAACTACATAAACCGCAGTCACTGAACTCACTCGATCAAGGGCCTTACCCTCACAATGGCAGCAAGACTGACAACAAATACAACGATAGCGAAAGAAGGCATTGCACCTTACCTAACCAGTACGGGATAGGTGAAGCATAGTTCCATGGGTTGATCAGTCATTAGGGAAACCTCTGCCTTGAGGAATGGGACGAAATAGCATCATAGAAGGTTGATCTACATGAGGAAATCTTTTCTGCCAACGGAGACTTGTGACCATAAAATCAGAGGGCACTTGAACTTTGTTCGATACTTTCTTCTAAACCTTGAGAAGGACTTCTGTTCAAGATCAAATAGAGCTTTACTTAGTATAGTGAGTCTGGAGCTTCCGGTTTATCTATGGCTTTTGCTAGGCCTATTCTTGAGAGCTCGGGAACGAATTACCAAAGAAATTCATTCTAAATCTCGTGAAGGACTTTACTTTATAATCCCCCTTTCAAAGATAAAGAATAGATAAAAAACCGTCAACTTGTCTTGCCTTCTTTGTTTTCTTGAAAGGAAGTCTTCCATGAGAAAAAAACCTTAAACTAACTCAAAATCAGACAGGTTCGTGAGATCATAGTCCGATTCTTCACTTCAGATCCTATCCTCGCTTCCATCCCACTAGACTATAAGTAGGACCAGCAAGAAGGAAGAAATAGCTTTCTCTTCCCCGGGATTAAGAAAAATAGGAAAATGTTTAATTAAACGAAAGCCTTTGCGATTTTCACCAATCTATAGACGACTGGACCTAAGAATAAGACCAACCACTTGGGTGATCGACCCCAGGGTGGCTCGCGGGGCAGTTGTCCAAGGTAGACCAGCATTCTTGAACACTGAGGGAAGGACAGCCCGATCCCTTCCCATTATTGCATGAGTACTAACAGTACCCTATTCTCAGCATAGACTGAATGGCGACAGTCAACACTCGCAGGCACCTTAGTTTGATGAAACCAAGGCGTTAGTCCTATAAGGTAAGGGACACTACCCCCCCCCACATCAAGGTGACAGGATTCGAACCTATGGCCCTCTGTACCCAAAACAGATGCGCTGACCAGACTGCGCTACACCTCGTCTCACCCCCCGAAGCATATAGATCCACCCGATCGATGAACACTCGAACCGAACTCGCCCATCCTTTTGGGCACAGGGGGGCGAGAACCGATCCGAGTAATCCACCGCTTTTTTTCAAAAATCCGCCTCCTGCACTATACGGCTTTTTGCCTTCTTCTTTCACTTTCATTTCCTCCGGCTTGCTCTCGGCTACGTGTCCTTTGGACCCTTCGCCCGCTTAGAAGTGGATTCGAACCACTGACACAAGGATTTTCAGTCCTTTGCTCTAACCAGCTGAGCTACCTGAACCACTTTCCTAAAGTCTGTTTTCTTCATCGAAGAGCGCCCTACCTTACCACTTGACTAGTAAGGGAAAAGCCCTTTACTAAGGCTTTTTTTTTTCGCTTGTTCGTCAAGCTTTCGAGCAGCTCTTTCAACTGCCGCCTAATCTCCCAACATGCTCAAGAACCGAGAGCCCTCCAGGGACTGGACGGCCGGAGGAAATGGGATTCGAACCCATGATACAATCTTATTGTATGTCGATTTAGCAAACCAATGCCTTAAGCCACTCAGCCATCCCTCCAAGTTGTTGATCGGAATGAGTTGTGCGGTTGGTTGCCCGAAGGGCTATCTGATTCGAAAAACTGCGTAAGCCGTAGCACGCTAGCGCGCGTACTTTTCCTCTATCTATGAGCGAGACTCTCTCCAGATCTCCCCAGCATCCAAGACATAAAAATCTGCATCACTCGTTGGGCGACGCCTTCCTTTCTATGAAGACCCCACCACTGAATGATGAACTTTGCCAGTCTTTGCCTTTGACCCGACCAGGAGAGAAGACAGGGTCAAGCCAAGCCCTTACCCGCCGGAATGGAATTCATATCTCCTTCGTCTGGTCGAAGATTTTCCCGGACTGTGACTCTTCTATTATATTACATTACATTAATGCTATTACGGAGAAGTCCAGTCTCGTCCACGTCCTACCGTAGTGCCCGGAGAACCTTAACAACGCTTACTAAGGCGAAGGCATTTTTCGTTGATTGCACGAGCTAGCCGGGAAAGCATGATGCCCGGTTTACGGAATAACATCGACCGACCTGGGTTCACCTTCCATCTTTGATCTCAAAAGAACGCCTGGGAATCGGAGAAGCGATAGGAGCAGATCGGTCTATGACGGGCTTATAGCTTATTTGAAACTAGAATCTTGAGATCGTTCACGTTCTGAAACTCATTTATCCACCGAAGATAAGGCAATGAAATTATTAGCCGGAGGTGAAGATAAAGGAATGGACCAAAAAGACGACCAAGCCCCTAAGGCTGACCCGGGTGTTGAGACCAGAGGTGAGGCAAAACACTTTTCAAGTCTATTTTTTGAGTGACCGGAGACCAGTAACAAGATAGAGAGAAGACAACTAGTGACAATTACAAGTGCTCTTGGCCGTATCAACTATTATTCCTTTTCTTGTGTCTGACCAGAATATCTTTCTTTCGAAACCACCCATTCTTATTCATCATACGAGACGAGAAAGACAAAACGAATAGATCAAGTAGAGTGAAAAGCATAATCTAACCTAGATGAGAATCCGAAGAAAAAAGTGTGAATCTAAATCCGTTGAGGCCGTTAAGGATAAGAAAGAAGGATTCTAGGCCCCATGACAGGGGTCTTTTTCTTCTTTACCAATGTTTGGTAAAGGTCGGTACAATATACCTTTTTTACCAAGCCCCGTCAGCGGAACCAGTACGCTCTTCTGAGAACTCAAAGGTGTATAAAAACCTTGAATACCATAAAGCGCCCACGGTTGTAAGATGCACAAAGAACTCACTATCCATATGGATAAAAGCGAGTCATTCCCGGGGAGAATGCTTCTTTTAAACCTGGGATCCGACCACTATTTGGTACACTGGACCATGTTGGTTTCCAAGAGATACCCTGAAAAAAAAAGTACCCCCCGGTACATATCGGAGAAAGAATTCTCTTGCACAACGGCGGACGCATCTAATCGTTGAACTCACATTGGAACCCATCGCCGTGATCGGCTGGGTGAGCTTTTCACTCACACGCGCGGCCAGCCCCTGATCCATACCCAGATCCTGAAAGAGTATACGCATAGTCTGCGAAACCAGCACCAGTCACTACCTAGCCGACTTTCTGTAGGTCTTTCTCCAATCGCAGAATGATTATAAAAACTGGCATAATGACAAGATTTGAAACTAGATATTACAGTATTCATCCACAGTGTTCGTTAGATCAGCTTGCATCAACTATTGCAAAATATATCTATCTATATAAAGAAGCAATTGTGTGACGAAGGGGATCCTTATTTGTACAAATGGTACTTCGAACTTGGAACGAGCATGAAGAAATTAACGAGACTTCTTTATCTTTTGAGTTGTTCTGCCGGATCGGTCGCTCAAGACCTTTGGTCTCTACCCGGACCCGATGAAAAAAATAGGATCGCTTCTTATCGGTTCGTTGAGAATGATTCTGATCTAGTTCATGGCCTAGTAGAAATAGAAGGCGCTCTGATGGTATACTCGCGGACAGAAAGAGATTACAGTCAGTTTGATAATGATCGAGTGACATTCCTTCTTCGGCCCGAACCAAGGAATCCCTTATATATGATACAAAATGGATCTCGTTCTATCGTTGATCAGAGATTTCTCTATCAAAAATACGAATCGGAGGTTGAAGAAGGGGAAATAGAGGAGGATTTCTTCGATCACATAGATTGGGCTCCTAGAATATGGCGCCCTTGGGGCTTTCTATTTGATTGTATCGAAAGGCCCGATGATTTGGGATTTCCCTATTGGGCCGGGCGGGGGCTCATTGATGATGAGGAGGATGAGCTTCAAGAGAAGGATGAGCTTCAAGAGAAGGATGAGCTTCAAGAGAAGGATTCGGAGTTCTTGCAGAGTGGAACCATGCAGTACCAGGCACGAGCTAGATCTTCCAAAGAACAAGGCTTTTTTCGAATAAGCCGATTCATTTGGGACCCCCCGGATCCACTCTTTTTCCTATTCCAAGATGAGCCCTCTGTCTCTGTGTTTTTACATCGAGAATTCTTTGCAGATGAAGATGAAGAGATGTTAAAGGGGCTTATTGTTTTTATTTCCCAAGATCCTATTACATCTCTATCTCAAAGCTGGTTTATCAAGAATAGGAAAGAAAAGCACTTCGAATTCTTGATTCATCGCCAGAGATGGCTTAGAGCCAATAGTTCATTTGGATTTTCCCGTTCTAATACTCCATCTGAGAGTTATCAGTATTTATCAAATCTGTTCCTATCTAACGGAAGGCTATTGGATCAAATGGCAAAGACATTGTTGAGAAAAAGATGGCTTTTCCCGGATGAAATGAAAATTGGATTCATGTAACAGGAGAAGGGTTTCCCATTACTTAGCCGGAAAGATATGTGGTCATGAAATAGGGATTAAGTGGAACGGAATTGACTGGGCGGTAGAGTCGCGGAAACACCTCTTTCTTCCATGGACCTTAGCTCCATGGAAGAATATGCTACTGCTGAAACATGGAAGAATTGAAATCTTAGATCAAAACACTATGTATGGATGGTATGAACTGCCTAAACAAGAATTCTTGAACAGCGAACAACCAGAGCTATTACTCACTACATCAAAAAATTTCCATTAATGAAAGATGTAAATCCATTGGAAAATCAAAAATACGCATGTCGGATGAAATGGTTTTTGCTATCTGCTCCAATAACGAATCATTGGTTTAACTGAATAACTAAATAAAATAGATAGACCTTTCTCTTCGTCTCAGGTCGATGGATCTTCCCGATTGGAAGATCCCCTATATGGATAATAGACATTCCAGTTGACCGAGCCTAATTCTAATTGTTTTTGTTTCGAAGCAAAGATATCCACGAGGCGGTTCGCCCTATTCAGATATTCCCGACCGAGAAGTACTGGATTCTCTTTCGGATAGGTCCTGAAAGGAGAAGGAAAGCTGGAATGCCACCAGGCGTCTATTATTGAATTCACCCGACCCGATAGTACCCATTTTGGGAACGTCCAGTGCCAAAGTCACTGAATGGGTAGTCGCCAATCCCTAAAACGGACTATGTAATGCACTTTATCTGCTGGGTTACGGGGGGCATTTTACCAGAGGTTTAGATTGTATCAATCCACCCTTGTGTGATTCCTGTTGAAGCATATACTCGGGGGTGGGTGCAGGGCGGACGGACGATTTCAAAGCGGATTCCCCATTCATTAGATAGAGAGGATCACCAAGATTTTGTGATCCGCTGCCGAACTTATTCCAATTCAATGAGCATTCTCAATATTATGCCTTGAAGAGGACTCGAACCGATAACTCTTGCCTCGCCAAGTGCTCAATCAGTAAGACGACGAGCTTCTTGACTTGAAAGACAACTACCTTTGCCCTCTCTTTCCTTTCCGGAGTGTTAGTATGCCTTCCTTTGTTTAGTAAGAATATGCCAGTTCTTTCATTGAGAGGTACTAGGGTCCAGTTACAAGTCTGGAGTGGAGGGTTCCTTGGCGCTAGAGTGAGAAATCTCTCTAATTCTTTTCTTATCGGCTATCTCTAATTCCTTCTGAGAAAAGATTTCATTGAGAAGATGACTCTTCTCGGTCTCTAATTGATTGATTTTTTTCCTGAGTGCTCTTATTATTTGAATTCCAATGTTATCTAGAGCGGACAAGTCTGAGATTTCAATAGGATCGGTATCAAGCCATTTTTGATCTTGAATTATGGCTATCCTCTTTCTGTTCAGCGCTATCCTAAGAGTGACAGTACTCTCTTTCTTTATGACCTCAAGTTCCGACCAATTTATCCTAAAATTCGATGTCACCGATGCCTGAATCGTGCGATAGGGGTCAGCGTACTGTTGCTCAAACCATTCAGGTTTTATAATGCTTTTAGCAGCTCCCTTGAACCTCATGACATGATGATTGTCATCTTCTTCTGTGGTGTAGCAATAGCATTTAGGTGCTAAAAAATATCCTTTTAAGATTTGATCTTCTAACTTAAACTTACCTAATACAGAGGAAGAAATAAAATCCTCGGGAAGAGGATTGCCAAGAACAATAGAGTCAGTGTCTGTGTAGTAGCAGTCCTCTCTTGAGATATACTTATACATGTAAATCCTAGCGCTGGCAGTGATCGCTGCAGCTAGTTGGATTGCTGAGTTCTTCGGCGGCTTCCAATAATCAGGACCCCTCTCCATATTGCTATGGTATGAAACCATGTATAGGTCCTCTCTAAGAAGAGCCTCATTTATAAATGTACCCGTCCTTAACAAGGAGTCACGTCGATTTTTATCACACATCTCTGTTATTGTACTGATTGGGTTTATACCAAATCTTCCGTATAGGGAATTTAAAAGAAGCTTATATACATAACCAATAGCATTATTACCCTGCTTCTTAGCATTGGATCTGCATTCAAAGAGTGAGTTAACGTAGTCCTTGAATGGGCTTTCCATCTTCTGGAAGAGGTACCCACAAATTGGTAATACCTTGTAGCCCAGGTCTCTTGCATACTTGAGTTCCTCGCTATAATAGACACCAACAAATTCGCCGGTTGGAAAGAGAAGAATTCCATCTTTATCATTTCGATATGGTAGAAAGGGTCTCTTCATAGTTTTAGGACATTCCACGTAAGCTTGAATAAAGCCAAACATGCTATCTAACTCCATACTATCTAAATCACTATGCCAGACTGGTACACCCCCAGGCATTGGGAATTCTTTCATAACAAATGGATAGAGGGAATTGATATCATAGTAATATAGGTTTTCACCATATGGGGTGTATGCATCAGCATGCCCACCATAATAGCCTCTCCTTATGAAGGTATCTTCATTCTTATTGGGGATGTGAATCGGAAACTGAACCTCGTCGTAGTAGTTACTACGAAAGAGACTTAGAGCCAGTGAGGCAGCTGTTATCTTGTTTTCTATGTCAACCTTGTAGGCCTTAGCATATAAATCCTGGAAATTGTGCATTATACCCCCAAGGAGTAGAATGTCCTGTTTCATATACTCTACCAAGCTTTCTCTCAGACTACTAAGATTTGATAGTGTCACTTGATCATATGGGATAGACCCTTTCGATCCTAACTCTGGGCATAGATTCTTTGCAAGGTCATCTAGTTTGCCAGGGAGTAGGTGTAAGGAGTCTCTTAAGCGGAATAACATTCTTTTACCTGAATAGACTGCAACCTCATAAAGTATGTTATCCCTCCTTAGAGGTTTTAACTTAAACATCTTATGATGTAATGCCAGGTGCTTAAGCACAAAAAGACCATCGAATCGTGAGAAGTTATGGAAGTAGACTGTTTTAATTGATGGATTTTGTTTAATAATGGAGATTATCCTCAATATAAAATCATTAAGTAGCTTTTGACTCCTTTCTTCAAAGCTTTTGAATACATATGGAGTGTAATCTTCGCTGAAGTAAGTATATATCGTATGAGTCTTTAAATCAAGACCTGGAATGACCATCATGACACCAGCTGCGTACGGGTTATGAACGTTATCTATCAGTATAGTCTCGGTATCAGCAACCAAGAATGATTTCAGCCCTGTTCTTTGACTTGATTTTATTCCAGTGATATGGCGGGGATAATTAAGCTTTTTATGTTGGATCTTTAGAGCACTGATAGGATCTATTTGTCCTGAAACAGGTTGAAGACATTCTAAAAGAATCTTTTCTCTAGCATCTGAAGATAAGAGGGGTATCTTATCCTTGACACCGACAAGCATAAATATTATTATTGTTATTCCAAGAATACAATCACCATCATACTTTTCAATATATTTGAAAAGAAGACGATAAACTTGATCATAAATATTGCTCTTTGGAATGAACTCTCCATCCTCAAAAGTCAAGGGTATTGCAGGACCAAGCGTAAAATTTATCTCATCAAATGATCGCTTCATACTCAATTGAATTGTGAATTTACTGTATCCAGATATGGATGGGTAAGCATACTGTGTTAATAGATCCATTACTGCAATGCTGAGTAGGTCAGTTTCGTTAATAATCGGATAAGGTTCATTGAATTTGTGTGAAGCAATTATTTTACCGGGATGTGGAACATGGTATGTAGATTCCTTTTCTACTGCAGTATATAACTTGTTTAATAACAAGGATATTTCATTTTGTCTGTATCCTATTGTGTATTGATTAGACTTTCTCATTTAATGATGTATACAATATCTTCCTTTCATTTTATGAGAGAATCTCTCCCACCTCTTCAGATGCTCCTTCCATCTCCCATCTGTCATTTCTCCGAACTGTCTCTGGTCTGGTCCGCAGACTGCCATACAATACTCACTGTAATAATTGATAATACGCTCGATGTTAGTCTCCCATCTTTTCTGATTTTCGGACTTAGGTCTTTTCCACGCATTAAGGTAAGCTCTTAGCTTCGGTAATGGAATTACATTTTCTAAATTAATGCCCCCTTCATTATGCGGGTTAGGCTGAATTATGTTCAAATCAATGAATTTGTTGATAGATAGAAGTGGTGGTTCCAACATTCTAAAGATATTCAAGTAGATTTTTTGCAATAACTCACAATTCGAAGTATTAGAAATGAAGTTATCATGAACTGTATAAATAGGTATATTGAATTCTTTCATTTCTTCCACCATTTTCATTGCTATATAAGCATCTTTCTGATGGATGAAATTGACAAATGTAGAGGTTTCTGTTTTTCTTTTATCTCTTTTTTCTGAAGAAAATGTCAGAGTTACACTACGGCGCTTCCTAGTGTTCTTATCATAAACATAGACTGAGTTCTTACTCATGATTCGATAGTCCTGTAATGTATAAAAGTACGGAGTACTATAACAAACGGGGCGATCCACGGCTGACACAAACCTACCCAAAAGAGGAATCAATTTCATCAATATTTGCGGATAAGGATATTTTTCTCTCCAGAACTTAAAGATGTTAGAAGCTAGTATAAGACTCTCTTTTTTGACTACGAATTTAGATAAAGAGATGTTTAGATCTGTAATAGTGCTACCAATTGTTTTACCATAAATCATAGGCATAAAGATGCCTTTTACAATCTTTCGAGTTAACACATCAGTTACTTTTAATAAAGAAGGATTCTCAGAGAGTGAGTATTGAAGATAGGACCTTAACTCTTCAAGAAAATACTCGTAAATATCCTCAATCTTAGAATAATGTTGGTGGAGAAGATTCGTTCTAATACCCATTTGTTCATCCAAAAGATAATAAGACATGATTTGATATGCACTTGCGGAGGCATCTTGTGTAATAGGAACAGATAGATACATTTGTTCTAGTTTCTTTGGATCTCCCTTGCTGTACTCGTAAAGTACAATATTAGCTAAAAGCTGAAAGGGGTTTTTACTATCAATATATATTTTGCTCCTCAACATGAAAATGATTTTCTCGTCTATCGTTGTATAATCTTGTAATTTATCAAAGAAGTATAATATAGAGACTATATAAGATAAAGCACTTTCTTCACATTTGAATGATTTTAAATGGAAGGCTGTTGCTATTAAAAACCTCTTTCTTAGGTTATCATCTGCTGCCTTATTTATGGTTGTCTTATCATCTGCAAGAAGAATCAGACTTCTAGCAAAATCACGTTCATGGAAGTGAAAGATACCACTCCGGTAGATTCGACCTCGAAAGTAAAGAAAAGCTGGATAGTAAAATCGATAACCATCGTAGGCCATCGCCATATCGATAATAGTTTGTTCATAACGAGACTGTTGAACGTTTTTTGACAATATTTCCACTAATTCCCCGAACTTATATATGGGATGAATCTTATCATAATGAATGTAACACTCTCTAAGTAACTTGGATGCATCATTCATCGTTATGTTGGAAAGAAATTCAGGCTTCAATAAACCATTGATGACCATTTCATCCATATTATGAATAATGAATTCAAGAAATTGACTGTTGATTTGAAAGGCCTGGCGTTGCAGCCAACTTATTGAATTACAAAGGCTGTTAGCTTTAATATAAGTATTTGGATCTGTTTTTTCACCAAAGAAGATATGGAAATTCTTTATATTTGGTGAACTCAACATACGATAGCTTTCGTAGATTTGACCTGTTGGATTTATTAGGTAACCCCCATATAGATCGGAAATGGTCAAATAAGTTTTATTTTGATCATATTGCCAATCTAAAGGTGGAAACACCATAGGTAGGCTGAGCTTAACCGGAAGTAAAGCAGTGTTGAATGTACATTCAGCGAAGTTAGACTTCTCCCTATAAAAGGATTTACCTCTCTTCTTTATACTCTTTATAAACTTCTTAGGGATTCCTTCATCCATTTCACAAGATTGGATATCATCAAGATTTTTCTGAGTTATAACAATCACATTACGTGAAATTCAAAATTCTACTAAGGCTGTACCAAATGGATATTCTAGTAGGTTCTTCCTTCTTTTATCTTCTTCTTTATCTAAATACAATTTCTTACTTAAGTTCCGGTTATCTCGAAGGATTTTAACATGTTGACGAATGCTACTCTCAATCCTATCTATCAAACTTGCTACACTAACGGAATTTTCAATGTGAAATAAATAACATAATGTGTGAATCAAAATACATTCTATGGTGTGTTGGCCAAATTCTGAAAGTCACTCTTTATCTTCTTCCGTAAGCAGTGGAACCACTTTCTTCTTTTCTTCGTTTGACAAACGGTCTTCATCCTCAGATCTCAGAATATTAATTCTATCTCCCACTTTATCAACTTTATATTTTTGGAGAAGGAATTCTTTAGCATTGGGTAATAAGGGTTTTGTCATCATTTCCATGATGTTTGGACATGACGCGTAGATGTTCTCTTCTGAAAAGTTCATAGTGAGGTTCTCTATCTGTTCTTGTAAGTCTAACAAGTTGACACTCTCATCTTTTTTGTTGTCCTCCAACAATTTGTAGACCTTGTCCTTATATTGTTTAACAAAGATTGATTTACTCACTTTTATAATCCTAGTATCATCGTCCACTAATGAATTTGTAGAAACATCCGTATTCCTTTTCATATGATCGTTAACCAGCAATCTCTTGAAAAACATATTCCAAAAATTGTATATTATTTTTGCTTCACTATTTGAATCCAATTTATTAATATCAAGATCGTTCTTTAAACCCGCGAAATAGAGAATCCAAGTATCAAAATATGCGGGAATGTCGATCCATTCTTCTTGATTTCTAAAATGTTTAACAACCATTGGGTTATATTTTTGATTCCTGCGGGCTTCACTTAGGCGTTCTCTACTTCATGTAGATGGTCACTCCTTTCTTTCTATATCTATCTACCAATCCAGTTCTTTGTCTGTTCCATTATTAACTCCGACCTCCGATTCCTGTACATATTCTTTCTAACAAGTTCAGTTAGTTAGTACAGTTTGTCGAAGCCAGACATGCGGTTTTTGAAGCCGATCTGAGATTGTATAGACTCTATATAAGAACTCTAGTATATATAGACTAGAGATGTTACTTTGTTAACCCTAAAGGGTTGCAATATTCATGGATGACTTTTTTTTTTTAAAAAAAGGGCTCCGGTATAGTATCTTTTTGAATCCTGAATGTGCTGAGTGCTGCCAATAATGTTAGAAATTCACATATCTTTCTCTGTCATCAATGGGCACGGGTTGAAGTACTGGAAATTCCCATATTTTTTTTTGATCAGAAATGCGAAAAAAAAATATTGTGAGAATTCAATTCTGCCATTTGTGTCCCCTTTCACAGAAAAGGGAGGGACGAATTGATGTATTTTTTTTATTGGATCCGTCGGGTCGGGACTGACGGGGCTCGAACCCGCAGCTTCCGCCTTGACAGGGCGGTGCTCTGACCGATTGAACTACAATCCCAGGAAAATTAGGTGTACAGCCTAAAAATTCTTATTCTTTTTTCTTATTGGATTTCATTCGAATCATTGAGTTTCGCCGTGTTGTAAACAGAGACACGAATGATATACTATATTATTTATTATATATAATATATAATATCATCTATTTTTAAATAAAATCTCTTTATAAATGCAGTAAACTCATAGTGGGCTAATTCATGAATTGAATCAAATGGGCCCTTTAACTAAGCGGTAGAGTCGCACTCTTTAAACGCCCTAATAAATAGGCGAGAAAAAGGGCTTTTCTATTTTCTACGCTACCTGTCTTAGTCTTCATTTTCTTTTTCAGCAGAGAATAGAGATATGAAAAAAAGGTAACCGCCTGGCGAGTCTTTTTTTTTTAGTTTTTTTATGGTAATGCAATGCAAGAGGTCGGAAATCAGGTTGTTTCCGATGATGAAAATCTCTTTTTTTTATGTTATGTGAAATTGATGAAAACCCGATATTTAAAGGTCGGTAATGTTAGAAGACGACCTACGGTACGGTATCTGATGGTAAGATACCTACGGTCGGTATATCTTTGAAAGCTCAGACGGGGAGAACAAACACGGACTCCTCGAGGGCTACTTAAGGCACTTTAGTGCAAACCAGATGGAGCTGTTGGATGTTGCTCAGTGCTGCTATAACTTAACAACCAAAAATCTCTGCGTCGAACTTCAGCCCCTTCGAGTTGGTCACGGGGCAACAGCCTCTGACGCCCCACACCATTGCGAAAAGAGGTGGCAGGATCGCAACGACCTAGCCCAAACCCTACTTAAACTAAAGGCTTGGCCCGGTCTGAAGGAAGAAGAAAGTAGACCTTGTAGAGAAGCGGATAGGAGAGGTAACCTATAGACTCAAGCGATCAGCTTGGTGAAAACTCATCCCGTATTCCATGTGAGTCAGTTGACTTCGATTAGACCAGACCGACCCAGAGAGGAAAGGAACGTGCCCGCAAGGGCACCACCAGATGAACCTACTAAAGAATAAAAGTTGAGTATATCATAGCTGACCGCACCATGGGCTAGCCGCCCACTGCACGAGTTAAATACTACTTTGTAAAGTTGAAGGGAAAACCTGAGATCGAGGCAAGCTGGGAAGGGGCTGTGAAACTTTCGATTAGAAGACCAAGTCAGAGATTACTGGACCTTTCGCAGAGCGACTCTCAACGAGGACGTTAAGACTTTCAAAAAGATTTTCTTTTTTGGCTTAATCCGCCTTTACTAAAGATCAAGGAGTACACTTGTACTCCGGCTAATAAAGGAAAGGTTTTTTTCATTTGAAATTCAAGTTTGACTCTGACAAGCGCTCAGTAAGCAAGCTACCTTATGTAATGTAAAAAAAACCGAGGAAAATAACGTCAAGTAGAAACAAACAAGGTCTTACGGCACGATCACTATATCTTTTCTTTTTTGTTTTTTTCTATGGAAAGAGGGGATGATACGTGGCGTGGTATACCTAATCTTTGGTCAACGAGACGTACGTAAGTTTACATAGCTCCATGTATATGTTCTTTGGAGTTAGAACCCATAAATAGAATGAAATGAAATAATGGTGAGCCTAGGGCGACGAATATGGCTCAAAGGTGTCTATACAAGGCCCTTCTCATATTCAAAAAAAGAGGCAATGCACTCTTTGAATGGTACTTTATTCATAAAGAATGAATCTTTTTGTTAGAAGTTATACGGACTTTAAAAAAGGAAATGCCACGCTCCGCGTGTCACGAGATATGAGGCGTTCTAATCGAAGGGTTATACCTCTCGGCCCTATTACGGTAAGGCCAATGCACCAGCCAGCCGGTGTGGTGGCGAACACGCTGTGCTTTAAGCCAAGCTGTTCACCTTGTAGACGGAGCATATATAGAAAGTGTGCCGTGCGTGATTCATAAGATTCTATAGTAGTACCAGTATATTCTTTTTTTTTACTTAGCCTTCCTCCCCCATTACTTTCCGGACCAACCAACCCAGATCTGCCCTCGCAAGTCTCTCTGCATTTTGGGAGCAGAGCATGAAAAATCGAGCAATGGATGGATCCTAGAAGAATTCCACTTAGAACAGCACGACTCTTTCGATCGACACACTCGACGCAGATAGCTCCGGTGGCCCGCCGCCGCCTGATAAAGGCGGAAGCCCCCACCTCCACAGCCACAGCACGGAGGAGCAGCTCCTTAATCCGCACTACAACCAATCCAAATTGGATCAGAATCGATATATGATGATGCTAAACCGAGACCGAGATAGAGAAAGAGGGCTGCCCCTTTCCTTTTTTGTTGGCTCTTCGAAAAAAAAAAGCACTCATAGGAATGGTGCTAATTCTAATGTTCTTTTTAGTCTCGTTTGGTTTCGAGCCTTCCCCTCCCCGTCTCTGACTCGTCTTTTGAAAGCCGTCATCCTGGATTTTTTTTTTCGTATGCCGCCTCACCTTTCTACATTAATTCTTTTTAATATTTCCTCGGGTCTCTAGAAAACAGAATGAAAAGCCCGGGTGAAAACACAAAAAGAGAGAGGAAAAGTAGAAAGGGGGAAGAAGTCTAGTGCTAGTTCTTACTGAAACTTCTTTATCTAACTTTTATTTTTGAGTGCTTTCTTTGTTCTCTTATTTTGATTGAAAGAAAGAAAAAGCTTCCTCTTCTTCGAGAAATTTCGGCTATGACCAATGTCCCGCTAGCTGAATAGGCGAAACAAAGCTACCTGAAAAAAGGCAAGGTGCACCTTGGATTGAAATCGACGAATTGTTGCCAGAGATATTTTTTTATAAAGATTCTCCATTAGATAAAGAATTCAAAAATCGAAAGAATCTAAATAAAGGCGCATACGCGGGAAGGGGGCCCCACTACTTCCAGGGGTGGGGACTAGCCTCATTATTTCTTACTGGGCGAGAGGTGCACCTAACCCACCTACCCACTCATCAATCACGGTGTTTAGCTGACTTGCACCGATAGACCCCTATTGTATTGGAATTAGGCGCCCATCTTTTTACTGTTGTCAACTAATCTCTTCAATGTTCGATTCTACTCTATGTTAGAACATTTCTGTGAATGCTATTCTGATCTAAGTGGTCCTATTCTGTGTCCCGTGCTAGGAAGCATTACTCCTCTTTTCATTCCAAATTCAAGAATACGACCGATACGATTGATTGGTCTTTGTGCCTCTCTTATTACTTTTTTGTATTCTCTTGTTCCTCGGATACAATTCGATCCTTCTACGGCCAAATCTCAATTTGTGGAAAGCCTTCGATGGCTTCCTTATGAAAACATCAATTTTGATTTGGGTATAGACGGTATCTCTTTATTCTTCGTGATATTGACCACATTTCTGATCCCTATTTGCATTTTAGTGGGTTGGTCTGGTATGAGAAGTTATGGGAAAGAGTATATTACAGCATCTCTAATTCGTGAATTTCTAATGATCGCCGTGTTCCGCATGCTGGATCCTCTACTATTCTATGTTTTTCCCGAAAGCGTGCCAATCCCTATGTTGTGCGGAGCTGAGCATCTTTTATTCGCTGGGATAAAGCTTTTCCTCTGCAGGGGCCTTGTGCAGTAAACCCCCTACGGGCGGTCGTCCGTCGTCGTAAAGTAGTCCCCGCGAAGCTTTCGGGAAGAGGGGTAGTCTTGTGTGTAAGCATAGCATTTCTGGTCGAACCCGCCCAATCCAACTAAGAAGAACCGAACCTGACAGACACATCTTTTTCCTTTTGGGAGGGTACTCCGAGTAGTGGGTACCTCGTAGGACCTCGACCCGCCTACTCGGGTCTTGTATGGATATGCAGGAAGGGGCGCTCCTAGGTGTGTGTAGGGGTTGTGTTTGTTCGCGAGAATGGATTCCTCGTCAAGTCAGTTTGGGGGGTGTGGACACACTTGCGCGAATTCGGGTAACGGCTACAAGGGAGAAATCGCAAGGAAACTGTACTCGACCAGGGATGGACGTAAACTCGTAAGCTAGCGAGAGTAGGGATAATCGTCCAGGTCTTATTGTGAAAAAAAAGCCGCCCCGCCACAGCAGACGGGTTGGTTCCTCTGTCGTCGCCGGGGAGACCTTAGGATAAGTTTCTAAAACAAACGGGAGGGGAGGATCGACCCGTTCAGTATAATTTCGAAGAAAGACTGTTGGCAGCAGGTGGAGACATTTCTTTGGCCTCTTTCAAAAGGAAATGCAGGCAGGGTTAAGCTCGGCAGAGGGTTCGAGAATAGGGTAGGGTCCTGTCCTTAAGATTCAGATAAGAAAAGAGTTTCAAACCTTTATGCATGCACCTCCGTATAAGTGCTGCGTACAAGTTCCGGCCAGGAGAATTGAGAAAGATCAAACCCATTTGAACCGCTCACATCACAATAGTAGTAGCGTAAAGGCCGTAAGTCGGAGTGCGGCCATAACATAAGGCTATTACTTTCACATCTCTATCTATTTATAGATAGAGAGATCCGCTGTGTGAGCAACCCGACTGTGCGTTACATGTGCTCTACAGGCCGCACTCCATCTTTCTTCCCCCTTTGATCTTTTGATTTGAAAGACGGGCGTTGCGTTCGGTTCGAAAGGCATGGTTTTCAGTATGTCTCCAGATAGGGCCCCCACTAGCTAGCTAGTGAGCGGTTCTTTCGGGCGAGAAGCACTACGGGCGGGCATCTCCCGCAACGCAAGCTGCATTGTTCGCCACCACCCGAAAAGCAAAAGATTCGAGAGTCCAGGCTGAAAATACATGCATAGATAGTGGTCTAATGACAAGGGCCGACGACGGAAGCTCGGGACGGAGCCGTATGATGCGAAAGTCTCACGTACGGTTCCCTGAGAAGGGAGTGGCTACCTACTGGAGCTTCGACCGACCACCACCGGTCAATTCCGCTTTGGGGCCACCCCTTACTCTACCATTATTATAGGGGTATGGGGTTCGAGACAAAGAAAGATCAAGGCAGCATATCAGTTTTTCCTTTATACTTTACTTGGATCTGTTTTTATGCTATTAGCTATTCTGTTGATTCTTCTCCAAACAGGAACCACCGATTTACAAATATCATTAACCACAGAATTTAGTGAGCGGCGCCAAATCTTTCTATGGATTGCTTCTTTCGCCTCTTTCGCCGTCAAAGTGCCTATGGTACCAGTTCATATTTGGTTACCCGAAGCTCATGTAGAGGCACCTACGGCAGGATCCGTCATCTTGGCAGGAATTCCTTTAAAATTGGGAACCTACGGGTTTTTAAGATTTTCAATACCCATGTTTCCCGAAGCGACACTTTGTTTTACTCCTTTCATTTATACTTTAAGCGCGATTGCTATAATATATACTTCCTTGACCACTTCAAGACAGATCGATCTTAAGAAGATCATTGCTTACTCCTCAGTAGCCCATATGAATCTGGTGACTATTGGTATGTTTAGTCGGGCGGCGGCCGTTAGGTCACCTATTTTTAGTTATGGACACACAAGGCCAAAACATGTGTGCCGGGCGTGCGACCCATCAACCTACTAGCAATGGGGGAGAAAACATAGCATGTCGCAACAAAAGCTTGATTCGAGGCGTCAGCAAAACACTGCCGTCTGTTCCAAAAACAAAAGCCCCTTAGCGCCCCGGGACGGGAGTGGGGGACGGCCCTACGCGCAGGCAACAGCAGCATCGGCTCCACGAAGTCAGAATCGAATCTTTCTGTTGGCTTTCCCAATTCATTAGTAAATAAGAATTGAAGGGCTAGAAGCGAGCGCTTCTAGCTGCTTCGCCTGCTTCTTATTATGGCGGCTATGTTGGCGTGGCGAAAATGAACGAAAAGCGAGATGAACGTGCTATTTTCAAATCGATTGATAGATAGCCTGATCTGTTCTGATAGATCGAAAGAGTAGGAATAGATAGAGGGGGAATCTATCAAGAAGAAGGAAGGGGTAAATCCCCTATTTCTTTCTATTGATAGAGACAACTATCTATTCTTGATCCATCAGAAAAAAATCGATATGTATCTGATGGAGTCTAACATCGTACGTAGAGCGCCCAAGCGCTTTTTAGGCCAGCTCCGTTTTCTTATTCATCGGTCCAATGCACTGGGCTCATCTCATGGAGGGAAAAGCCAAAATGTAGTTGTGTTGTTGTTGTTCGCCGCTTCGATGCATTCCCTTCTCTCCCCGGCATCGTCCCACACAGAAAGAAAGAGCGCAGAGCCCCGGCCCGACCTGTAGGTCCACTAACGTAAAGCGAGGAGTTGAGCCTGAACTGGCGAACCGAAGTCACTTTCGGAACCATACTTCCTACAGCTAACACGTGTCCAGTCCAGCGGGAACGCGCAGCGCAAACGAACGTGAACTGCTATACCGAATCCCCCGCCGGCTATCGGGGACCGAGTGGTAAGGCCATGATCCAAAGGGGAACGGATCACTCATTGGGGACAGGTGCACGAACGACAACTCCAAACGCCACACATCCGCCGCCTACCTACCGTTTAGGTGGCACCAGCGAAATCCAGCTAAGGAAAAAAAGTGTCGCGGCTGCTCCACTCCGCCACGGTCTCATGAACTGAACTTCGTTGCCTTCCCGCGCGCGAAGCGAATGGGCGCTGTGCTGTGGGTAAGTTTCGGGGCGGGGGGCTCGAGAGACCAGAAGAATGATTCATTTGGATCGAGGAGCGCCCCAAAACTCAGAATCAATGGAATGTCCATGAACATCTATTCTATCTGTATATCTAGGGGATCTATCTATACATATAAAAGTTTTTTATGGCATGATATGATTGCCTAGCCGTAGGCGGCTGCGCTCAATATGCGGGATTTCAGATCTTTCGCTTTGACGGAAGCAAGACGAGGAAGCGGAGCTGTCGTATAAGCGCCCCCGACCGACTCAAATACAAAAGTCGCGTCCTACTTTGATTCAAAAGGAAGGCGGGCACAAGCAAACGGCTTTCTATCATAGTCGCAAGGGTTCCAAACCTTAACTACTTCAGTACCAAAGGCTGCTTTCGGTTGGTTTCATAAGGGGGCTGTTCACTACAAGCTATCGGCGCTGTCTTAGATTGAACGGCAATAAGATAAGTCGACGTTCAATCTCTAAGGCGGGTTTCCGCTGAGAACGGAATAGTTTTTCGTGCCCAAAGGTGAACAAACAACGCCCTAGCTTCTAGAGTTCGCTGCTTTTCCCAGGCCGGAGGAGAAGGGCTTATACTGCTCGCCTTTGTTTGGTTTGATATATTCATTCAGTACCAATACAAAGTACAACTCCACAAAAGTGGAAGGGCCGCTATAGAAGCTAGAAGTAGCCTATAGTATAGTAGTCGGCCTAACCAAAGCGTCACGACAACAAAAAATGACATGACCCTTATGAATGGAATCTTAAGTAGGAGGGGGCTTAGCCCGCCCGCCTACCAATCAAAGAGGCTGAGAGTCAGCATAAGCTCACCCACCCGTAAGCTCTTCGAGCTTTCTCCGCCAGAGAAAGTAGAGAGGGGGAGAAGCGACTCGTCGTAGAAGCTTCGCTTCCGGGACGAAGCCAAGCCTAAAAGATCGACTTGGCGCAGGATTCTGAACTGGAAGGAGGCAAGCAAATGAAGGAAGGCATTACTACGGGCCGACCACTACATAAGCCGCTGGCGGAAAAAGCTCGAAGAGCTTCCCTTCATTCGCTTCGCGGGAGCCGCACAGCACATAGCTGGAAGTCAGAGGGCCCATACTACCTGCCTAACCCTTCGCTCCGAGGGACCGTAGATCGGAAAGCGCCTTCTAAACCACCCCATTCATCCAAAAGAGAAGGGAAGGGGCCTATGTATTTGCATGACCCCTGCGGATTTGACCCTATCTACACCCGGAAAAAATCCCCTATCGGTCCTGCCCGCAGAACGAGAGCTCGTGTGGAACCTTTTTTTTCTGGCGCGGTGAAACATAACAAAATCAATATTACGGTCGCGGGGGAAACACAGCCCGGCCCCCCTCTCGGGAAACGGGGGTGGGGGAGAATGGAGGCCGGTGCCTTTCTTTTACGGCCTAAACTCCTATTTGTCAGCCGTGGGGAACTACTGCTCGGTCGGGGGAAGGGAAAGGCTTGGGCCTACCTATCCTGATAGGACCTCATAAAAGAACGGGAGCTGTTGAGAGGTTCCATAGGCAGCACTTTTTTACGTGATCGTAGTATGTCACGTCGTCTCGTCCCCGCTGCATTGAAGAGTACCTATGCACTATGTTCCGGTTAACTGATAAGGAAGATAGAGTTGGGGTGGGGGTCTACGATGTGAGACTCAAGTATGACCCGGGGAGATACATGCTAACTATGGGTAGGAAGCAGGAACCATTATGTTATGTAAATAACTTCGGGGGGTTACAGATCTCTTATACTACCATCGATCGACAGAGCGGAACGACCAGAAAAAGAAGTTCAGTTAGAAAGCCGTATGATAGGTGGTAACTATCTTGTACGGTTCGGGGGGTAATCGGCGTACTCATACTCACTCTGATCAGTGGGGGGATCTTTGGCTCTATCGAACATACAGGGAATTGGAGGTAGCATTCCACCGATGTTAAGTCATGGACTGGTTTCTTCAGCCCTTTTTCTATGTGTTGGTGTTCTATATGACCGGCATAAGACTCGACTTGTTAGATATTACGGAGGTTTAGTGAGCACCATGCCGAATCTCTCTACCATTTTCTTTTCTTTTACTTTGGCCAATATGAGTTCACCTGGTACTAGCAGCTTTATCGGAGAATTTCCCATCTCAGTAGGAGCTTTCCAAAGAAATAGCTTAGTAGCCACATTAGCCGCGCTTGGGATGATTTTAGGCGCAGCCTATTCCCTTTGGCTATATAATCGTGTGGTTTCTGGAAATTTGAAACCCGATTTCCTCCATAAATTCTCCGATTCAAATGGAAGAGAAGTTTCCATATTTATACCTTTTCTTGTTGGAGGGGCGACCGTCCGTTGAACTACCAAAGAAAAAAGGGTAAACCAATGTGATCATGACGTTGTAGGTGCTTGCGATGGGACGGATGCGACTTCCCTCAGTTGGTTTGGGTGGCATAGCCCGTTGCAGAAGTCCCCCCCTTTTTTTTTATTTATTTTTTGAGTAGGGAGCCAAAGCTTTACCTTACTCAAAAAAGAAGGCTTTTAAGGCGCAGGGGCGCTCACTTTTTTTTTACTGAGCCTTATCTTTCTGGGTAGGACCGAGAGAAAGAAAGGACGGAGGACAACCAACCATGGCATGGTACTTCTCGGCCGTGTCTCCGAGGGACAGTTGAACGAGCGACTCATGAATGCTGCCGGGTTGGACGAGCAAATAACTCGAACGCGTTCGGTCTGTTTTTTGAGCAAGAATCACAGCGTTACCTTACCTTCACCATGATACGGACTCCAAGTTCTTATGGCAGAGCACGAGGAGATTTCTCATCAATATGATGATGGGAATGGAAACCAGAAGCACGACCGGGGCCTTCGTAGTCCAAAATAAGAAAACCATCAATAACAGTAACGTAAGCATGAGACTTTTTGGTAGTACCGGTGAACCAGATGGCCGCGGCGATGGAATCTGGGACGGAGGACTCGTAGTATCTCTCTAGATCTGGCAAAAGCGAAAGACCCCCTAACGTAATTCGTGACCGCTGAGCCCGCTCTGGCCTCGCAGGGCGGGCCCCTGTGGTTTCGGGCTGGAGCTGCCATAGCTTATGGCTAGAGCAATGGGAGGGGCCCCAACAGAGAGAACAGTAAGGATAACGAGCGCTCCGCCCGTCAAGCGGGCGGCAGGAGAAGCGGGCAAGTGCTTGGTAGGCCAACAGCCCAGTGAACCGGGCGGGGCACTCGACGAAAGGGGGGCACACTGAGCAAGTACGAGAAATGGGCCCCGCGGAGCTTTATTAAAAGCAAGGACACTTCGGGAGGTCAAACCAAGGACCTATGGGAGTCGGGGCTCGCCCCCGGTCAATATTGGATCAAACAATAGGGGGCCGTAGCACTGACCTCTTTTTTTATTGATTCAATACAATAGGGGAAAAGATCGTACAGTTCCCTACCGAGACAACAGAAACTCTCAACGGATCCTCTGCGCGCTGGGCATACCTCTTCCGTGCGCCTTTCTCGTGGCGGGAACACAACAACAGGGAAAGACCCGGCCGATCTGCCCAGGGCGAGCTTTATTTAAGAGAGAATGGGGAGTGAATCGAAAGGCTTCCCTTTCTGTTCTTGGTTTGGGGGCTTTCGGGCTCCTCTCGATCTTATTCGTAGTTGGGAAGGGGGGAAGGAGTCTAAATCAATGGACATTAATGAACCATCATTGATGGACGTTGCACATGACACGATCAATTCGACTCAAGGCCTGGCGCTAATAGAGGTTGCTTACTCTCCTAGTTAGAAGGAAAAGGGCAGGGTTTTTTTCGTAGTAATAGTGAGCGGGCGGGTCTGAATTCAGACCAGACCAGACTCTTCTTTGTTTGAGCTGCTCCCACGCACGCAGACCGGAAGATCTCAGTTGTCCTGGACTGGACAAGTATGTAGAGATCTTCGTGGAACCGGGGAGGGAGTCTCAATCGATCGATCTTTTCTAGGATTCCTTATCACGCCAGGCACGGAGATCTATCTTTCCATTGATAGATAAGAGCCCCCCTTGAACAGACTCTTAAAGGTTAGGTTACTACCTGCCTCTACGGAAGAGGTCTACTTTGTACCGCCCGGAGGTCATATAGATCGGAACCCGGAGTGATAAGAACGAAAGGGTTGGTGTGGCCACAGCTACAACTACTGGCGCTTCAAAAGGCTTAGATTCTAAGGGCGCTACTGAAAGCCTTTTTTAGGTCGTGTAATAGGGAGGTGTAAGCGCCTCGAAAGCCTTTGGTACTTCGGTAGGGCGAGCAGCCCTTAACCCAAAAAAAGGTTTGGAACCCTTCCCCTATTTCTACATTTCATTCTCTATTCGGCCCGCCTCAAACAAAATGAGAAAAAAGGAGAGGCCTATTGATTCGGAGTCACTACGAAAGGGTCGGTCAATAGCATAGCTCTTTCTTTTCCGGGTCTCCTTTCGAAGGAAAGGCCTTCGCATTCTTAATCCGGTAGGGCCGGACGGCTTTGTTTGCCCCAGCTTGGCTTGACGAATCGCATCCCCGCGCAACGACATTGTTTGTGCGTCCCTTACCGTTCTCGCTCAGTGTTTGCAACGGCTGGGGAGGCAGTCGTGGAAGCGAAGCCTATCGCCACGCCGACCATAAAATACGAGATTGGGCCCCTTCTCAAAGATTTGATGGAATGGCCTAGCCCACCCAAGAGCGCTTATGTCATATGGGAACTCATGGCTGGAAACAATCCTTATGGTTTTGATATCCGGTAGGAATAATAAGAATCAAAGTCCAGGTTGGTTGGTGAGCCTAGTGATAGGAGACTATCTAGCTTGGTTCGGAGAGCACTTGTTGGGTTAAAGATTTTTTTTTCTAAATGTTACGGCCTAAATGCTGAACTATTGACCCTACTTGTTCGGATGGGTGTTCACCCCAAAGTGTTCCCGGACTGCATGCATACATCCGTAAGTAACTTAGTGCAACATGGAAAATTTCATTGAGAGGAATCAGCAAAGAAAAGAAAAACAGGTCAACATCTTAATGTTTATTTGAGAGATTGTCCTCGGGCTGAGGAGTGTCCACATGAGTTCGTCTACACAGGAATAAAAACCTCTTTTATATTCTGTCGACAGTTCGGATTTCTCCACCTAAGTAGAAGGAAAAAGATAAATTGGAAATTCAAAGGGAGGAGCCAGATCAGAAGCTTTGCTTCCGGTAGCTTGCTTACTCTCCTAGTTAGAAGAAGGTTCTTTGGCGAATTCTTTAGATCTGGATAGAGTCTCGCTCAGTAAAGAGAGGTGTAGATTCATAAGATCATGATAGAGTCCCCTTTACTTTGATATTCTATTAGTAAAAGCGCTAGCGCGCTACAACTAGCATAGCAGCCTGCGGAAAAGGCTCTAGAGCCCCTACTCCTCCTAAGTTGGAGCAAGAAGCAAGGGATTGAGCGGCCCTTGCTTTCGAGCTGAAGCTTGCTGGGTAGTCAAGTAGTCCGTGAAGGTTAAATCACACTTGTGTTAAGCAAGCAGAGTAGTCAAGCCAGAGAGGAAAAAAAGCAAGAAGCGGTTTTCATTCGATCGACGAAATCAATCGTACTTTCACTGCTGTGTGGACCGGCTTTAATAAAGCACTTTGGACAGCAGCTACTATTGGGATCCAATTCCGAGATAAATTCGACAATGAAACTCTTAAAGCAATGATCTTATCTATGTCATTTCTCTTGACGCCATACAAAAGACGACTTTCGAAAGTCACTTAGCCCCTTGACCTCTTCTCTCAAAAAAGACGCTGTGTGGGCGATCAAAGTCAGAGCGAGGAGGGAATTTATACAGTTGTTGTAGTACGACTTTTCATTTCCTGTTTGGTCTTTCAATAAGTAGTCAGCTGCGGGCTAAGAAGCCTCGTAGTCAGACTTAACATTGATTGAAGTGAAGCAGCTGTTGAAAAGAAGACACCAGTCAGACCTGCAATGCAAGCACGGGGTAGTACGCAGCGGCAGTTTTCAATCATACAATGTGTACTCGTATCGTAGTCTTACTTTTAGTAGTAGTAGTAGCTGTCCTCGTTATCCTCTTTTCATTGCCCTATTGAGTAAGGATCGGTGTTTGCAAAAATGTCGAACCGACGGGGTCAGGTACCAGTAGTGACAATGGCAAAGGAGGGAGCTGGACACTAATTGTGTTAGTGGAATGACCCAACTAGACCTAGTCAGCCCGAACCGTTTTGCGGTTCTAGAGGACCCTGAACAAGAAGAGGCTAAAATGCCAAATCTGGACACTGCTGAACCGGAAGAGATTGCTCTTGCTCAGGATGAGTGTCTGGGTAACAAAGCCGAGAAGAGTGTAGTCAAGGTGCGAGTTTAACGAGCGAGGAGAGCTATTTTTTCCATAGAAGCGAGAATCTGGAAGAGAGGGTTGATACTGGGTAAACTATGGCAGTGACTGAGGGGGACTTGTTCTGTGATAAAAAAAAAGACTTCCAAACAAGAACCCCAGGGCAGCCAATCCTAAGAAAAGAGGTGAACCTGAGAAGAGCAGTAAGAGTGTTCAGGTGATGGTGCTATGATCTTAAAGGTGGAAGATCCTCCCCTGGTTTTAACCACCCTGAATGAAGAGTGGGCGAACAAAATGCAGAATATATCAAAGATGTTGAATTCTAAGAAAGAGGGAAAAAGAGAAAGTCAAGGCCTACCCTGGCGATAAAGAAGAAAGATCAGGCTCAAGGCCCATCTCTTCGAAACCCAGAGTTGAAGAAAGAACTCCGAGTGAAAAAGAATAAAAAGAATTGCTATAGTTGAATTGATTAGTCTTGAGCCTTCACCGGAAACTCTTAAATCGATGATTCTTGGCCTTCCGAAAGTGACTGCCCTAAGGCTGACTACTTAATTAAAGGGTTATCCCTTCTAGCCGGAAAGACTACCAGCCGATTCTCGGCATCCACTCACTCCTGGTCTGAGAACAAGAGCTATCAAAGCTTATCCCTTAGGTGACTCAACTGGGTCACTTCTCTCACTTAGGATTACGCCTTTCCTAATGGCCTTACTACTACAACAGCTGAAATAGCCATTCAACCCGCACGGATGTTCTTCAATTGAACGATTTTCCTCACTGGCTTTCTAGTTTTTGCATCCACTTGGCTACTCGAGTCTTGGCTTGGCCACACTCTAATAAGTTCCCATCCCATCTCATTTCGTTTTTTTTTCATAAAATAAAACAAAGGCTACTGGACTTGGCTTCGTTCACTCCGGAAGGCCTTTCCTCAGATAAGAATGAAACAAGAGTGAAGTGAACAGGAGGACGACTCTAATGCCTATTGAGTGGAGTTGCCTAGCCTTGCCCTAGAGTAACTTCTCTCAAATAAGCGGAAGACTCACTTTCGCTCGTCCCTTCCCGATTTGAATAGCTATGATTATAGCAAAAAAAAAGTGACAATCCATCTCCGAATCGCTGACTACCTGAAGTTCTTCTTTATGGTCTTGCCCTGTGCTTCGCTTCGGGCTTTGCTTCATATCAGCAATCTAACTCCGAGAATAGGAAGGTTCTGAAAGAAAACAGATAACGGAAGCTTGATACAGAGCTCAGATGGATAGATCAAAGAGGTCGGAATAGATGCCAGTTGTCTCATTGAGAGGTATAATAGGATCCAGTTAGAAGTCTTTCTCTTTTCTTTCCTTAAGTGACACCTCTAAGAACCAGTCAGTTACCAGCCTATTTACTATTATATGACATCCTATCTGTCTAGTGGCTAATTGATTGAATTGGTCGAAGAATTGACTCGGACTCAGGTCGGAAAGTGGCAGCCCACAAAATGCAAAAGCCAAGACATATAACCTAAAATAGAAGATTCAAGATTGGCACTAAGCCTACCTTCGGAAGGAATTACGAGTCAAAAAGTAAGCATGATTCGGAGAAAGCCTCAAGTCTTGCAGGAAGGGAGGATCAGAACGGAAGCAGTTTACCTATCCTATAGAAGAATAGCTGTCGAGGTGATTGGCAATGGAGAATTCGCTTGCTAGGAGAAAAAACGGGACCAAGAGAATAAAGAGTGAAGTTCTGGTTCTATTCGAGCTATATATATATCTACTGCTGGCTTTGCCTCGAAGCCGGTGGAAGGTTCAAAGCAAGAAACTAAGCCTTCTTAACCTTCTCCATCTGCTGGTCTAAAGAACCCCAAGGGCAACTTGAGTCCCGATATTCAGATGTGCAGCTATGTTGAAGAGGTGCTCTTAAATGAAACTTGCTGGTGAAACTGTAATAATGGATCTATGAAGCCAATATACGAAAAATCCTAAATGCCTCCGTGTGATGCCGTGCCATGCGAGCAGAGTACATACTCGTTTTTTCAGACTGAAGAGTCCCTTTTCCAGTTGAACTTATTGAATATCCTATCTATTGACCATGGAATCCCCTGATTTGAGATTGAATCGCATGAAACGATCCCTTTTCTGCCTTCTTGGCTATTAGATGCTTAGCTGATTTAAAAGGAAAGAAAGTCCTTTGTCTTGGGGGTGACCTTCATTCCATTTTTTCAATAAAAAAAGAATTTGAATTAGATCTCTTGCAGTCAAACCGTCGTTCCCATAGCCTCTTCTCTTCCTCTTACTGTTGGAGTTTTTCTTTTAGCCAGTCACTAAACCTAGCCCACTTCCCTCCTATGAAAGTCCCTCTTTAGGGATAAGTAGCGCTCCCCGGAAATCCCATAGCCGGTCACTCTTCGCGTTGAGGTCTCCAAAAAGAGAAGAGGTCGCTCTTCTTTAGAGCGATGAGAAGCTCTTTCCTCCCTCAGTCAGGCACCATCACAATGGATGCCTATCCTAACACAACAGGGTGTTGGAGAGTGGGGAAAAAGTAGTAATATATAAGTTGCCCAAGGCACTTACATATGAGCCTTCCACTCTCGCTAATCAATGCTTAGGGTCCATCAAATACCTTCCATTCACTCTGGATATGAAGTTATACTCTTCAAGGAATGCGATGCCTACTGCAGCTATTATAAGGCGGAGAGGGATGAAGTGACTCGACTGAAAGGAGAGGCGAAGTTAAGCTGCTTTTTTTCAATAGGTGACGCAGCAGACAGGGCAAGAACGGAGGAGAACGAGATAGAAGAATAGACTCTTTACGCAAAAGCACACTCAAAGACAGGGATCAACAGCCTCTCTTAGAAGGGGACTCCTCTTAGAGGAATAGAGAAAGAAAAGAGCGGCATACAATTGAGTGATATCCTTCTGAACCATGACAGAAAGAGTACCAACCAAGTCCAATACAGAAGAGAGGGGAGAGGAATCCCACTTGAACTTACCGGTATGAAAGAAGTAACTATTCACTGACCTAGGCGGGGATAGCCTTGCCTTGACATCTCATTTCTTAGCAAGAATAAGTCAAACACAAAGCAAAGGCAAGAAGAACAGATGAGCAGACAGGGTAAAGGCTAGTACTATACTCTTGAAATAAGCAAGAAAGTAAGTATCTTCTATTGGATTTTATACGGAAAAAGGTTAAGGATTTACTAAGAAGCAGTCAGCCATAGCGCAATTCCTGAAGCTGAAGGGAATGGAGTACGCGGGAAAGAAGGCGAAAGAGATAGTAAGAAAAGAAGAAGGTAGGAAAGAAGAGAACCAGCTAAACCATTGGCAAAGCACTCGTCCCAGCTTATGCTGAGGTAGCCATGTCCGCGGGTTCATCGACAAGTGAAAGCCGTGGCATGAGGGCAAACATTATCTGTAATGAGGTAAACAAAGAAGAGAAAAGCACTTTCTTTAACAGACTTATGAAAAGATAGGAAATTCGAGCAAAGGCAACTGAACCTCCATGGAAGTAGCAAGATCAAAGGACAGAATCAACTGCTGTAGCCCTTTCAAACTTACCCTATTCCGCCGCTTTCTTTAAATGCTCCTTTGCCTTTGACCTAGACCCCGTGGAGCCCTTTGTACTTGGACCCTTGCCCTGCTCTTTCGGCTCCATTTTAAGCTCCATCCTCAATTCCATCCAAAGCAGCTCGATCCCATTCCGCTCCTTTAATCGAATCTTCAATTTCATCCAAGCTTTCCGCGAGCCGCTCGTTAAATTACTCGCTACATTTTTTTTCGGGTCTCACATCTCCGGTGAAAGTATCCCTCCAGCCCACGAGGGACAGGGGGCGATCTGCCATATTTTGAAAGCCTTCTTTTAGAGAAGTTTTCACGCCAGTCAAGTCAGCAAAGAAGCTTCAGTCATAAGTCTACCCGATTGAAGTGAAGGAAAAAGAGTCTTACTTGGACGAGTCTAAAGTTTTATACCCTTCTTAGCCTACGTACTGAAATTATACACATTGCCCCTTTCAAGACTAATCCGCTAATCTACGACCACAATTGACTATCCTATTCAATCTTCAAGTAGTTCAAGTACGCAATATGCGTCTCCTTCTACGAGTACGCGAGATGATTCACTGTCCACAAATTCTCCACCAGATTTTTATGGTGGTTCACCGTACAGTAGTCAGGATTCTGCTCCTGTACCTTCTATTTCATCGTCCGATACTATTAGGCTTATGCTCAAAGCGGTCTTAAGCCAGACAAGATATTCTGACTGGGCTAGGCGTCATACTAAGTTTACCCGCACATTAGTGAAAGTGGAACTAGACTTTGATCTCTTTCATATAAAAGACCAAAACTAAAGGCTAAGGCACTAGTTAATCATGAGCGGATTCACCTTTCTCTCTCTGCAACTCCAGCCAATTAGTCATCTGAATCTTAGAATGTGCTAATGGTTGGGGGTCCGCCCAAGCTTTCTCGAGAAATAGAGCTGTCAAATTTCCCCTCTCCCCGATCCATGCTGTCTTTCGAATCCCTTCATCCGACCCCGAAGTGAGGAGTCTGCATTTCAAAACCTGCAGCTATCTCCAAACCAAGCCCTCGAAAGAATCTAGTGGTTACAGAATCCTCCAGTAGGGAAGGTAAAATTGACTTGCCCTACTGGGAGGGGAATCCATATTATTAGCACTTAGAATCGATGATTTCGCGCACCCACCCAGGCACTGGAGAAGGCTTATGATTTGTAAGGATCACCTAAACCTAGAGTAGCATAATTATGATCTCTCCCTCACCCACAGCAATGGTTATCCCCGTTATCACCTGAATCCTACTTCTTCCATGGAAAATGGGAAATGTCGAATTCGGAAGGCGGGGTAAACTGAATGAAGTACATAGAGCCTCATGAGAGCCCTTATCCGTGTGTACCGATCCCACCTTCACAGCAAAAAATTCCTCTAACTTTTATGTAATAAACTTTATTTAATCTGTAACTTAACAACTCTTGGATGAAAAAAATAAATTCTTATCTTATTTCTAGTATAAGTACCGAAAAACTCGACCGATTCTATAGTGACTTTTTTTCACTTTCAATAAACTTCCTTCTTCACTCTCTTGCTTATTACTCTTTCTTATAAGAAAGAAAATGGGGCCTTGACTGTCAAAAGATCGATGAGGAGATAGACTTAAACAATTGTTCCAACCCGATCTTTTTTTATTGCACCTACTACCAAAGATTACCATTCATATATATCTTCAAAACCTATTTAGCCAATGAATACCCCATCTTTCTTGATCAAGATTGTAACTTTACTACAAATTCCTTCCTTCTCATCCATCCAGGGGAAGGATCAGACTATTGAGAAGGCTGGCTGTCGACCCATTGTAGTAAAAAAAAGATGAGAGAAACCCCTGATCTGCGTAGACAAATGGTGAACCTTTTGTAGGGGTCGAAGCGGAAATTCTACTGACAAGTAGAGGATGCTAAGGGTTCGAAATCGCTGATGGCTTTGTTCGTAAGCAGCAAGGAAGGAAGCAAGTGTCGCGAATTGTCAAACTCATGGCATCTCGGAGATTCGAGGCATGAAATATTTGGTACTCTAGAATGAATCTTCTTCCAACCGACACAAGAAAAAGTCTAAACGTACTATAGGCCCAAAGAGTCTTAGCTCCAAAGGGAGTACCACTCGGTTCCGGATTACCCCCGGGTAACTACGCCCGGAAGTGCTTTCGCCCCCTCTCGAGTGGAAGAAGAGTTCCCAGAAACCTCACCACTTCTAGTTCTAATAGCCCTTCCCCCACCAATAGAAAAAAGACCTAGGGCATTCACCTCTATCAATGACTTAAGAAAAGCAGCCTTTCTTAATAACCCGAAGCGAAGGCGAGCTACTCAGTCTTGCTACTCCTTCCCGTCCCGCTATTCCTTCTTCTTGATAGCACAGGAAAGACACCCAGCTAAAAAAAAATCAATGGCAACTTGGGGCCTCTTCCTATAGAAATTCCTTAATTGAATAAAGGCCTTCTTACTTTATGCTTTTTCACTTTAACAGCTTTTCCACAGCAAGGAATGATTTTTGCTTTCTTCCTTCAGCTTGAGCTTGAGACTGTGGTCAGTCTGGTATTGGTTCTTGAGGTGATGGTGGATCGTCTAATAGACTCGCCCCTTTAGGTCGGAATGCCTATCAGTCTTGGTGGTCTAGTAGTACACGTAGAATCTTCTAAGCCTTCTACGCCTTTGCTGCTTTCGATTCATGCTACGTCTTCGTTCCTTCTTTCCTACCTGAATCAAGGAAGCCAAACCCTCGTGCCAAAGAATGCGGAATGGAATGCCTTCTTCCTCTACCTCAAAACTCTTCATGCGTACTTGACTAAAAAGCTTTCGGCTAGGCTTTCAGCCTTCTCTTCTCTGATAGTTCATTCTCGAGGATCACTGAACTTGGCTTACTTCTTACTGAATGCCGTACTTAGAATTATCCCACTCGGGGTGAGCTCTTAGCGATTAGTCAGTCCGGGTCCAGCTAGTCTTGCACTTTCAGACCGGTCCTTCAAACAAAGGCTTAGTAAGCACAGATTCCCTATAAATAAAAAATTCCTATAAAGCCCCAGAATTCGAATGCTTTCCTTATTGGGATTTCTTTCCGCTTGTCTTCTTTAGCAGCTACAGTAGTAGAAAGATGCCGACGGGTTCTTTTCCCAAGTCATTCTTTCTTGCCAGTCTTCTTTTCTTCACTATCAAGCATCACGAGATCGCTCAATTAATCTCTTGCATTCATTCCTTACACCCTCTTCTCCAAGCTAACAAGAGAGTTTCAGTCTGATTCGGGTTCCGCTTTCACTGGATTACCTATTCTAAGGTCAGTGAGCCGAGGATAAGCTGAGATGGCTAAGCTGGGGATTGGATGGAAGCAATCAAATCAATATGAAAGATGTTTAAGGCTATGGAGCCGGGCTAAGCAGCTAGGAGGTTAGCAGTAAACATGGTTCAGAATCCGATGAGTAGTCGGGATTCGGTTAGTGTGAAGTGCGCGAAGGATTTTGATCCTAGATCTAATGATGAAGGGCTTTGAGTTGACTCTTCTCGGAGAGCGAGAAAGGCACGGCTGGTTTCGTAGATGGAGTACATGGGCCGGCGAGAAGACAGCTCAAGGCTTGCATGTACAAGATCATAGCGGATTCAATAGCAGCGGATAGGACCTGAGCTTCTATTTGCTCAACAACTCTGACTGTAACAGAAAAGACTTGCACCAGTTATTCCACAGAAAGAGAACCAGATGGGGATGCTTCTGATACAAGGTACGAAGCTTTGAGATAGGAGTGAAGCGAGAGTCATTGCTATACTAAGCCGCAAAGGGACCAGCTTTCGACTTAGACTATGAGGAGGGGACCGGCAGTGGGCAAGACTCAAAGAAAAGGATAGGCACGAGGTAATTCGCCTGATATGGATAGGGATTATGGTACTAACTAGACTGACAAGAGTTGGCTTTGCCCCAATAGCTTTAGTGGAACCAATAACTAAGTTGTAGGAGTGTCACTTTTTCACTTCTTTCGCTTCAAAGAGTTCCCTTTTTTCAAACAGAAGAAAGTCAGTCAACCTGGGAATCTCTTTCTCCCTTTCGCAAGGGAATCCACTTAAACCAGAGGGGCGAGGTTCAGAAGATGCTGCAGCTGCAGTTTCAAATGCAGAAGAAAGAGGAGGCGAGCGAGTAACTTCACCGAAAGCTGAAAGAAAGGCGGTAAAGGACCGGATGAAAGACATTTGATCGTTAAGGATGTGATCCAATGCCGGATATGTTCTAAATCTAGAGTAACTGGTGGCAATCTCCCGACTGGCGGAAGAAAGAAACTGGCATGGTCTCTCTTCATTGTAGTAGCTTTACCCGGACCGGCACGAACGAACTTTATTTGATCAAAATTTTTCTATGTGACGATCTCTGTCTTGAACGATCTCAAAAGACTGACCTTTTTTAGGGGACAGGTAGATCTTTACCACTTTACGGTGCAAACCCTCTTCTTGGCGCATCGGATAAGAATAAGGGGGAAAAAGGGATTTCGTGACATCATCGAGCAGGCTACTAAATCGACTCTTTTCGGAACTGGCTTTTCCACTTCTTTGATTCTTGCTCGTGAAAAAAATAGACTTTGATTATCTTCGATTAAACTAAGACAGACCCTACGTATGGGTCTTCACCCCAAAGTGTTCCCGGAATGCCTCAAGGAAGTCCTTACAATAAATGATCACAAGAGAAGGTCCAAGAAGGGAGGAGCGCCTAAAAGACCTTGCCCTAACTAATGGAGCTGGGGGTGAGGGGGATTCCGTCGTCAACAAGACAGTTTGCTTGCTTGAAAGATAACAGATAAATGAAATTCTTAGCTTATGGGTCCTGGGTGGAATCTTTTGGTGGGTTCGAATCCCCTAGTCCCTTATGACGTATGCCCCTTCACGGAATGGGAGGTGTGACCTTTCAGGGTAAATCACTTCTTCTTTATAGCTAAGACAAGAGCTTCACTCTACTAAAAGCTATCATAGGCTACACTCGCCATTGGGCAACCTCAGGGCAGGTGGAAGAAGATCAATCCTACGAACCTCTGCCTTTTCGGGGTCAAATCCTCGCCTTCTGAGAATGGTTTCGCTCCTTTACTGCTTTAGGAATCTCAAGATTAGTCCACTACTAGAGACAGAGCCCCTGTCTTAGGCGCCTAGTCTTCAAGTTCTTCTTCAATGTCAATTGTAACTCACTCCAATGCCACCTCCTTCCTCTCCCTAGTGGCGTAACCAAAAACCCACCCTATTGAATAGGATCTTCAGACCTTGGCGAGGAATCCTATCCGGCTTAGTCGCCCTTCTCCCATCTCGCTTTAGTCGGCCGATCCTCTTGTCCCCTCGAACCTCTCCTTTCAGTCTCACATCTTCGGACGTTGTGTCAGCATCTCCGAACCTTGGCGAGGAATCTTTCCTATCTGGCTCAAGATCCTTCTTAGTAAATCCATTTGAAATGGAACTTCTAGCCACTGGGTCAACGTTAACTCCACAAAGATTTTCGAGTTAGCTTCTGCTTACCTGCATTAGAAGTAAAGTCTTGGTACCAGTTACATACTTTTCTACCGGACTGATTTTTTTTCATTTCCTATCCTCCCCACCCCAAGAGCTTCTCTCCTAACCTAACTAAGAGAGATCTTCATCATCTTATAGAAAGAAGTATTTTGATAAGACCTTCAGGCATAATAAAATACATATTCCTTTCCTACTGGATTGCGGAAACCAAAGAAGTTCAGCTAGTTCCCCCAAACCTTCTTAGTCGAGCTTGTCCGTCCACGGGCACCTCTTCGGGTTAATAACCAAATCCTCGTCTTAGAGCTAGAGCTATGGAATGTGAAAGACAAAGTCTAGTTGTAAGTTGGAGTTCCTCTGAGCACACAAGACAGAGTGCCGTCCGGGGTTTCGGTTTCGTTAGCATCATGCGACAGAAAAGAAGCTGTGAGGGAATGCGCTCTGACTGATATCATTCAGGCAATTCCATTCTGACTGTCCTAGGAAGAGAAGAAGGAGCGAAAGCTACTCGACCAGACGGGAGAGGCGACCAAAGGAAGCTGGTTCACCTTCTCTCCTCCGTTACAACATAGGTCGTTCCAATCCCGGATGAAAATCTTCCAAAACAGAAGTCAAGGAGAAAGGTCCAATTAAAATGCTAAGGACTAGAAAGAAATATGATCCTATAAAAGGAACTATTCATCATAGATCGGAGAGCTCATTTGATATATCACGAATGCAGTGATCAAGCATCAGGCTGAATGTATTGCTACCTCTTCCTCCCTCCACCATTCTATAAGCAAATGCTTGCGGGTAGGATTTCTCTCCAGAACCATCTTTCTTATGCAATTCGAGGAGAAGCGAGTCAACTTGCCTGCACCCTAATTATTGGTAGAGTTATCAAAGAACTCCCTCGCTTGGCACAACAGCAAAGAGAACTACAATTCCAACTGGATCCAATGATAAGAGAATTCGAACACCAACCCTTAAGACTGTAATTGGCTTGCTAGTCTTTTCCCTTGCGCTTGATAACTCTTCTGAGAAGGAGTCCGCAATTGGAGGAGGGGCGAATGGAAGTACTTCACACTGAACACTCGCTTACGAAATGGAACAGAACTCTCAGGATTCGAGAAGGACTAGGCAGGCTCTTTAGGGCGATTCTCCTCTTCCTTAGAAAGCAAATCTAGTTAGACCCACTAGGTAAATAAAGGAATTACCAAAGTCAGACACATATCGCAATATTACATCTACCTTTGCCTTACCCACAGAAAGCCTTCGCACAGATTTCCTTCCAACGTTTTTAGCAAAGGCCCGGAGAGAAAGCATAGTCTAGTTAGTAGTCCTACAGAAGCCAGAATCAATCCTATAGATTAGAAACTGTAACCTATAATCTTGATGCACTCTATTACCTAAAATATTATATGCATATCCTCACCAGGGAATATGCGCAGAAAAAAGGTGCTTATCGAATTTTGGAACTTGAAAGATATAGATAATAATGAATTCTTTGCTCTATGTAAGGAGTTCGATGAGCTTTCATTGGATGATACTGGCGCGTCTTCGTCTTCTTCTTCTACGAGTATGGTGAAACCTAAGGTTTTTTATAATTATCGTGAAAGCTATCATCGTTTCTTACGCTGTTTGACATCTTCTCTTTGGATCCATCCTATTATTGAGCAACTACGAGCACCTTTTTTTTATAGATATTCCTCGCCTTTCTATGGATTCATCATACCAGTCGTATGACATTCGTATGGGGCTAGGTTTTCTTCCGGGTCAGTCTTCGTTCTTACTTAATTACTTTCAGTTACCTGACTCCTTTGAAAGGTTGTCTTTTCTAAGTAAGACTCTAGGGTTATCTTATACTCCTATTCGTTCGGAATCTATCTTAGCTTATAGTAGCCGAGGGGCTGGTTTGTGTGGTTTGTTAAGCGATGATTTAAATAAAATCTTGGTAGAGGTTGTTTATGGTCTGGTTCTGGTCTGCTTGGGTATTGGTTGTACAGTATGGTACGGTAAGGTTCGTAGCTTTCATACGCCTAGTACTGGCCCGTTCGTCCCTTTGTCGTCGTATGAACCTTTTTTTGATATGGATTATTACCCTTCTCCTTCTCCAAGCTAACAAGAGAGTTTCAGTCTAATAGAACAAGCCCGAAAATAAAAAAGAAAATTGAATCAAATTCAAATGAAACTTGCAACTACATAGAACACCGCCCACTGGACACCAAGCCAAACTCACCAGAGAGCACACCAACTCACTTCGATTAACCCGGACTTAACGGATGCAGCCTGCCCGGTCTATTTATTAATTAGCTGCGCTCAATCATTCTTGTGTGTTTTTTTTGAGTGCTTACTGCTGTGATAATAAGGAATTGGTCCCCGTGCTAGGTTGCATGCCTGTCTTAGTCTTTTTCAATAAGTAAAGTAGGTGCTGCTCCTTCCTAGCGTTACATAGGCTTAGGCTCCCTCTTTTATATACGCAGCCTTTGAGAAAGAAGGCAAATCCGTTGAAACTCTCTCCCCGCAAAGATACATCCAATTCCCTGTGTTAAGCATAGTGACATCTTTAATAAAGAAAGAGCTGAATTGATGCTGTTGATGCTAAAAATCTTATTCTTCCAAGAGAAAATGTTCCCAAAAACTTCCCGGTTCCATTGCTGAATGTCTCTAGAAAAGTTCTGATTCAGGACTGGCAGGGGCAAACTAGAATCCCAGTGATCTTTGACAAAGTCGTTCTATTTCTCATGAGTTATCCAAGCCGCTTGGAACCTAAAAGGTCTCATTTGAGGATTGCCTATAGCGGAGGGGAAAAGTTTGATTAACAATGGAAAATGGTCAGATTTGGTTCGAGGTAAATGCAACACACTAGCTTGCTCATATTTAAGTCTCCATTGAGCGTTACAGAGAGCTCGTTCCAGTCTCTCCTTGACACCGCCTCTTTCCCAAGTAAACTTTGTTTCGGAAAACCCCATATCGATCAGGCCACAGTCATCAATCCATTGAGCAAACTTACGGCAATACACTCCAAAGTTTCTGCGCCTTCTCCTTTTAATACGAGTCACTCAGTTCCTTTTTAAAGAAGGTAAAAAGCAGGCTAGTTTACTTGAAGAGCCTTTTCTAGTGCTTCTGTCTTCTAGGCATTAGGAGTTCCCTGCTGAGCGCCCTTACAGATCCAGTTCTCGTTGGAGTTGCTTTGTCTTTCTCGGCAGTTGAAGTTTAAGTTGGATAAGGGGATTGGAGTTCTATCGTTAAGCTAAGCCAATCCATCAGGAAAGTTTGAAGTAGGCTAGCAGGGAAAGAAAGATATTAGCGTGTTAGACCTTCCAGGCCGGGATAAGACACATACAACCTATCCTTAGGTTATGGGTATGACTTTTCCCAGTATAAGGTTAGCCTATCAATAGACTCAGCCAGTCTCAGTCCTTCCCTAGGGAGATTGAAGATGGAATGCAAGGATTGAGACCACACTAGCCGGACAGATGCACCCCTACGCTTTGGCTGCTTTGGCTTGTTTGGATCGCTATCCAAGGAATTAGAAATGAAATGGGCTAGTTCATTACCGCAAAGAGAAAGAGTTGAATTAGCGAGGATCATTTCCTTAAGATTAAGAAAGCGGGTGCCCCTTAGAAGATGATTGAAAGCCAAAGACCTCACGCTTTCCTTTCTGCATCTCAATCAGCATTTGATTCCGCTTTCTTATCTGGTGATTCTCTGATGCGAATCGACAGTCTTTCTTTCTATTTAGCTGGTCTCATTTGCGCATAATAAGTGGTTTACATTTTAGAATTAGAATAAGTTGTTGCCGATCGAGAGCGAAGATTGACTCTTTATATCTCTCGAAAGTAAGCTAATGTTTTGGTGTCATTCTCATCCTAGGTGTGAGGAACCTTGCCTTAGATCCTTGGGCGGAGAAGGAGGAAGTATTTGGCTTACACTCTGGAAAGAGCTCAGCGCTCCCATAAACAAGAGAGACCAGGGTAGGATTTTGGGCAACTTACCGAAAGGGAGACCCTAAAGACTGGTGATTTGTCGAGAAAGAACAACCAGGACCAATAATAAGCGATCGGAAAGCCGTGGAGACGGCAGACTCGCCAGTTTTGCCTTCTTATCCGGTTGTTGTTCGAGCATCCCTTAAGGGTTCCTTGCTTGTACTTTTGAGTCTCTATTATTTCCTCTATCCCTATCTACTCTCCTGCTCCCCGGACACCCCCATTAGTATTAGCTGAGATCCTTTTCGATTCCTTTACGAGAGTAACCTTCCTCTTTTTTGAAAGAATGAAAAAGAGAAAGTCACTTAATGGTCACAGGCCGATAACCAACCGGTGAACTATAGCTCATTGTAGGAAATGATTGTGAACTATAGGTACCCGCGGGAAGCCTCGCTCTTAAGAAAGGAATGGGAAAGAAGGGCACTTCCTATACCCGTTGTAGCTGCAGCCGAGAAAGACACTTTTTAGACTGCCCCAAAGGCTTAAAGGTCGGGATTTGGACCAATTCCCCAGAAAGGGTGGTATGCCTCTGTGTATAAGGCCTAAGAGACCTAACAAAATTCCGCTTATTAAAGAAAGCTGACGATTGAACTATCGATAGACCACTTATAAGTTTCCTTTCCCTCTCCTCCAGGACTGTCCTTTCTCTTTAATAAGATCGGTAATCACTTTCTACTTTATTTTAAATTCCTGTCTCAGGCGGAAGTAAAATATCAGCTGAAAAAGGGGATTGGATTTCGCATTCATCAACGGCATCCATCGGGGAAAAGACCTATGGCCTTGAAGGATTTGGCCTCGTTAGCTCGCTTCCTCTTAGTATAGCCGGTAACCTTCTTCCCTTTATGGTCTAGCTGTAATTGAACTCTTTCATCTGACGTAAAAGAAGCCAACCCCAACTCTTTCTCGAAAATCGGATGGAATTGCTTCGCGCTACTAGTCGTCTATAAGTCAAGTATACGTCTTCCTGTGCATCTCACTATACCTGTAGTAAGCCAATAGGAATGGGTTCCAACCTAATACTAATAAGAAGAGGGGTGCCATTACTAGAAGAGGGATTTTTCGTCTGTCCTGCTTGCCTCTGTTCTCTACGATTAAACGTACTAGTTCTAAAGGACGAAAGCGCTTTCACTACCTCGAAGGATAAAAGATCGGAACCAGACTCACTAAGAAGGGCCTCCTACCGATAAACTACAGTCGCCTCCTCTCCCACATCAACCCTCGTAAGTAGCAGGGTCCCGCCAGTTCACTTCCTTGAATTCTGAGGAGAGAGAAAGGAAACTTTCAGAAATCATTCAAGCTGGATTGAGTGAGAGCAATCAAATAGAAGCCAGAGAGATCATAAATCGTAGTAGCCACCATATCACAGCACTCAAACCATGTCGCACTGAGAGGAAAGCATTCATGGTAGCCGATACAGAGACTATACTGGTAAATAATGTTCATACGCCTTATGCTGTTGGTCTCTTGATGGTTCGTCCAGGTGAAGAAATATCTGAAATGTTGATTGAAACCTATTTTAGTGAAGACTACTCTATAATCATTGATACATTTGAAGGAAGGAGTACTAAGATGCTTTCTTACTTTGTAGAAAGGATATCATCGATTGTTAGAAAAGAAAAGTCTACTTTAACAATTGACTTTCATAACTTCTCTAGATTCGATGGAATTCTATTGCTTAAGCACCTAGCATGTCATCATGAAAAATACAAGGTAAAACCACTGATGAGGAACAATAGGCTTTACGAGTTAGCTGTTTATTCTGATCGGAAGATGTTATTCCGCTTCAGAGACTCATTGAATCTGCTCCCTGGGAAACTTTCCTCCCTAGCTAAGAATCTATGCCCTGATCTGGGCCAGAAAGGCTCTATCGAGTATGATAAGGTTAATGAGTCAAATCTGGCAAGTATGAAAGGAAGCTTGTTAGACTATATGAAGCAGGACATCCTTCTCCTTGGTGGTGTAATGCAAAAAGCTCAAGATATCTATTGGAAGTTGTACAACGTGGACATAGAAAGCAAGATAACCCTTTCTTCACTGGCTCTTACCATCTATCGTATGAAATTCTACGATGCTTCTAATTGGCCAATTCACATCCCAAACCAGAATGAAGACAGATTTATAAGGCGTGCCTACTACGGTGGTCATGCTGATACATACAAGCCTTATGGCGAGGACCTATTTTACTACGATGTGAACTCTCTCTATCCCACTGTAATGAAGGAATTTCCAATGCCTGGTGGTGTGCCAGTCTGGAATGGAAATCTGGGAGGCAAGGACTTGGGTAGTCTCTTTGGCTTTATTGAAGCATATGTGGTATGTCCGAAGACTATAAAGAGGCCTTTTCTACCCTATCGAGACAAGAATAACACTCTCATATTCCCAACCGGGGAATTTGTTGGAGTGTACTTTAGCGAGGAGTTAAAGTATGCAAGAGACCAACTAGGCTACACTGTGATCCCAATCTCAGGCTACCTGGATGGAAAGCCCATTCAGGGACTTTGTTAGTTCACTCTTTGAGTGTAGGTTAGATGCAAAGAAAAAAGGTAATGAGGCATTGTCCTATGTGTACAAGATCCTTATGAATTCACTATACGGTAGATTTGGCATTCACCCTCAAAGTACAATAACCGATGTCTGCGATGAAGATCGATACAAGTATTTATTGAGGCATAGTGAGCTTATATTTAGTGAGAAGCTTAGCGAGAACAACTACATAGTTTCCTACCATAGTAAGAAGATCGAGACGAGCTCAGAAATGTTCTACACACCGAAGGTTGCAGCAGTCCAACTATCAGCTGCTATTACTGCCTATGCTAGGATCTATATGTACCCCCATATCTCAAGAGAGGACTGCTACTACACAGACACAGACTCTGTTGTGCTTGGAAAGCCCCTACCTGAAGAAATGATTTCTTCTTCTGTCTTAGGTAAGTTTAAGCTAGAGCACAGAATCGAGAAAGGATACTTTTTAGCACCGAAATCATATTACTTCATCCCAAGAGATGGTGGCGGGGTACTCAAGTTCAAGGGGGCAGCGAAAGACCAGGTCTCTCCTGAATGGTTTACTGAACAGTACAAGGAGCCATCTCGTAAAGAAGTGGTCCCGGTTACAGCCAACTTCCGGATTGATTGGCGCACTCTTAACATCCTCAAGAAAGAAACATTGCACACGCTTGGAATTAAGCTGGATACAAAGAGGAAGACAGTATATCACGATAATTGCTGGGTAGATACTGAACCAATTGATGTCACAGACTTGTCATGCCTAAATAACATTGGGAAACGAATCATAAATGAACTAACTAATGCAGTAATACAACTCAAGGCTGAAAATCAAATTTTCAAAGACAAATTCTTTCAGAAGGAAAGAGAGATAAACGAGAGATTCAAAAAGATGAAGATGCAACAATCCACTACGGAGACAGAGTTGACTAACCCTACATTAGACGACGACGAGGTGAAAGCTGGTGCAGGGCAATGGGCGGTGTTAGCTGAACGGCTTAAGCAAAAAGTCAAAGACTTAATTCAACGCAAAAGAAAATGAAAAGAACGATCACAGTTGGAACGCAGGGAATAAAGGTTAGGCGCGTAAAAATTGGAAACTAATTAAAGGGGACTAAGAAAGAAAGAGAATAAAGAAAATCAAGCCGGAAATAGATAGTCAACTTTGTATTGCTACATGCCATCATACACACCTAAATTACAAGAAAAATGAATTGTTAGAGATGCATGATAGGAGCATGGCACGTGAACCTAATAAGAAAGAGAAAAACATAAGTGAAGTGCATGCATCATATGAGTGCTGCATGGGGATGGTTCAAGGTATGTGGATGCGTCCGCCTGGGGGCCTTATACCGAGAGTCTATTTCCACCTTGGTTGCCATTGTATTGTACACGACATGCATGGTTAAGATGACGATATGAGATTAAGAGATTCGAATTGATAAGCCAGACTTAGAAGAGTGGTTTGGAACGGACGACCAAACCCGAGAGAGAGTCATGAAGGCCGGCGGCGACAACAGCGGGTACATTCAGTATGTCACTTCCTTCCTCAACAGCTGATTGATTCGGAGCTTCTTCTAGAGCCCGTGGGAGTTTGCTTAACCCCGTGAGACTTCTGTTCCATCCCTACCAGCCCTTCTTTTCTCATCGGTTTGAGTGAAATCAAGCTTCAGAGTCAAACGGTGAAACGAAATCTCTTTCATACAAATCTTATCTTATGCTTGCCCGAGGGGATAGTCACTTTTTAGAAAAGCAAGGACGGGACTAGTTTTCAAGCGGAATTTGAAGATTAGTCTTTCATCACTTTTCTCATATTTCGCCGGACTAGTCAAATGAAAGTGGAGATTGAACGCTAGAAGGCGCAGATAGGAACTGCGAGCACGGATTATAATCAGAAGGCGAGCGAGCTGTGTTCACTTAAAGCTTCACTTCAGGTTTTGTAGTGGGAAATGCTCCAAGGAAAGAGATTTGAAGACGTAGCGCAGTCTGTAATGAGAGCGGGATGGGGACCGAAAGGGTTCCCCCTCTCCTGTAGTAGCGAACCAGTCAATTTGGAATTTAAGAAACCGTAGGCCCAACGACAAGTCCTCAGCAAACATAAAGACGTGAACGACCAACGGTAAGAGCGAGTGAACTAGTCAAGAACTCAAATCCGTAATGCGCTTAAGGCATTGATAATCCAAGTCTTAAGTGCGACCCACTCAATGGATCATCTCGGGCAATTAATATATGGTTCTCATTTTCGAACAAAAAATACCTTATAAAGAGCTCACTTCAGCAAGATTCCAAGCTCCAGTGTGACTGTTCCTGCGCCTGAATCCGATGCAGATGAACTTGTATTGTAAAAGGGAAGGAAATAAAATGCTCAATCTGGGTCACCTGTATCCGTATCCGTCCTGGGGTACAAAAGCGCCCTCATATCTTTGCGAGGACAGAACTCAAGATGAAATCGAAAAGCTAGGACCAAACTCTTGATTAGGGATCATCATCCAGCTCGACAACGGCAGAATCCGTATTGGAAACCTTTCCAGGAGAAGTTCTCCAAACTCAAGTATTCCCAAGGTGCACACTCAATGCCAGGTTTCAAGCAGACAAACGATAGGAAGCACTTTAACTCAAGAAGAACGAGTCTAACAGCCAATATGGGTTTTTGGTCCTTTGATCACATCTCCCAGGGGAAAGAGAAGGGAAATCTACTTTATGCCCCAAAGACGGTGTTGTGGTACTTGGATCACATCTAAATGTCTCAATAAAGGGGAAATAGACTAACAGCCCCGGCCTAAGGAGAAAAGAAGTTGACTGGCATTTAGATAGACGAATTCGCTCCTAGCTCGTCGTAGGCCCTGAAACCATTCCACGAGACAGAACCCTTCCTTGAATCGGGCAATGGAACAAGTTCACCCCAGAAGAAGAAAGGAATGTAATCAAATAGGCCCTATCCAAGTAAAAGCACGGACGGGACTATAGGCAGAAGCTGGTAGTTTAACCTATCCTAGTAGAAAGCGCCACCGTGGAAAGATTACCTTCTTTCTTCACCGCGGATGCGAACACTGAAAGAAATCACTGGAAGGACCCCCATGACTACGGTTTGCCCGGAACCTACTGAGACCGGATCATGAGCTACTAGAGTTCGAAAAGCATGTCTTTACAACACAGCGCCTAGAAGAATGCTGATCAAATGCATTTCCTTTTCTTACCCACACACCAAACAAGATCGAAAAGAATGTCGTTCCTGGGCCTATAAGACTGCTGATTTGCTTTATTTCTGCTCTTCTCTGTTTACGGGGAATTTGATAGGATAGAGATCGGTCTTATAAGATTGCCTTTAGCCACCCCATCCTGACTCTAGCTAGCCTAATTGAAACGGTGTTGGAGCAAAAAGGACGATTTATCCCCACGGTGCGGTAGACTGCGCCAAAGAGAAAACACGTAACAAGGTATTCAGACTACACTTCACACGAACCAAGTGAACGTTTCCCAAGAGCTAGTGCTCGTTGCATTTCCCTCCTTCCGAGAATAACTCTTTCGGTGGGGAAGACTCCTGCCTGGAGGCAGTAAGGTTTGTTTAGTTTAGGCTGCTAAAGACTGACTTGCCCCAACAGCCGTAGCTAAAGGCTTAACCCATTGTTGAGTACCCAGATTCTTCAACCCCGACCTCAAGAGAATCCGGGGAAAGCTCCATATCAAAATAAGCTTGACCAGTAGCGGTAGGGAGAGAGCAGTTTTGGATATCTTCTGAGTTTGGGGCTAAGGCCTGTAGCTATCGGAGTTTCACTCTTCTCTTCACCGGAATTGGAATCTACTTCACTAGATGGAACAAAGATCAAATCTTCCTAAGCCTAAACTTGCGGGAGGAAATCCCCACTTTATTGAATTGAATACCGGGGCATATCTTTCTCGGAAAGCAGTAAACGAGGGAACGGAACTCGCTTTCGACTTAGAGGAAAGAGAGAATATTGACTTCGGAAAGCAGGCGCATAGAGGCGAGTCAAGGGAAAAGCTGTCAGCTAGACTAAAGAGGAACGAGACTAACAAGCAGATCGACTAAAAGGTTGAAAGTAAGGGAGCCAGAGAAAGAGCTGATCTTGTTGCATCGGATCTAAAGGATCGGAATGAATCTGCTGCAGCAGAAGAGTTCGCAGAAGAAGCTGCGTTGGATGCTTCCTCAACAAGGAGCTAAACCTTCTTTCTTTGCAAGGGGATCTCCCCTTTCTGCAAGATCTTTAACAAGAAGGAGAAGAGGGGAAAGGTTCACTATAGGACTAGGACGAGGGGGGTAACAGAATAGCACAGAAGCAAAAGAGAAAGGAGTGGAATGAATCTGAGAAAAGGCCGAGTTCGAAGATGCGACTAGGAACTCAAAGTAGAGGTTCGAAGAAGATGCTCACAGGATTGGCAATGAAGCTCAGTCAGAGTCTGATTCTTCTGAGTGAAGAACTCCCCAGAAAGAGTTCCTTTCTTAACTATTGAAATTTCGTTAAGTAAGAGAAGCTAAGGCGAGGGGCATAAAGTAGTAGCTAGAGTAGGAGTTCAGTCTTTGAGTTCAGAGTTGGAGATGAAAGTTTTTGTAAGATGTAAATTTCAGCGGTTCTCTTTCGACTTCAGGTTTCAGGAGAGTCTGGGAGCTGGCTCTACTAATACTAATACTAATACTAATAAGTAGTTTAGGGGCCCAAAGGTTCCTTCCTTCCCTACCCTCTTTTATAGGTGTGTTGACAAAGGAAGGGTGTAACCCAACAAGGAAGGGGCACATTGCTAGAAGGACACATTGCCACTCTTACCATTACTGAAAGCAAGGTTAGCGTCCTACCTTCTTCTTTGTTTCCGTTCTTTCCTCCCCAGCTAAGCTAATTGAATACCAGCTTCTGAGTGGAAAAGATAAGAGCTGCAAGACCAGATACAAAAGAATCAACCAAAACTGGGGAATCAACAGAAGAAGCAGAAGAAAGAAGCTCGACCAGGGGTTTCAAACGAAACTGATTGACAACCAAGGGATGAGGGGTTTCCCACCTCAACAGGTGGAGAATAAGGTAGCTCAGCATCTAGCTCAGTAGCAGCGAGAGAGGGGGCATTGGCTCGACTAAAGGAGAGGAGTGAAGCTCAGTCATCTACCCCTCTCTTCGATATATCTTCCGGTTAAGGTAAGGAAAGCGGGGAATCTACTAAACGAATAAGTGCAGTAGTGAATTCTTCTCTGAACTTCTTTAAAGCATCAAGTAAGTCAACTTTCTTTTCTTTGTAAGGCAATCTTCTGACCTTACAGTCCTTCGAGTCCGGTTATCCGTCTTCTTAAGTTTCAGTCCTTTGCTGTAGTTCCTGTAGTCAAGCGTAGTTCTTTCTTACGTGGGTAACTATTAGCAGAATAGGAGTAGTGTCTTTCCTCTCGCCTGTAGTCAAGCTAAGGCTCTTACTAGATCTCTTGTACCGCCATTCATGGTGTAATTTTCTATCTGAATAGAATGTAATTGCCTGAAAGCGATTCCAGGAGAGCGCCCCAGAGAGCTTTTCTTGTGATGAAATTTATTCCAAAGCACTTTAGGGATATAAAGTAAAAGGGAAAAGAAGGTTGACTTCCTCTCTTTATTTGACTTACCGGGACAAAGTAGATAAAGCCTTATTTCAAAGGAAAGGGACAGAGAGGGGATAAGCTCTTTCACCGGAGAGTCGAGAAAGCAGCTCCCTCTTTTAGAGGGGAGTTTGGGTAACCCGCCTAATAAATGGATAGGTGGGAAGAGGCTCTTAGCCGGGTCATGGTTGAAGCTTTCCGTCTATGGGTTGAGCTGTGAACTTCTTTTCACCGGTAATGGAGGAAGGAAGGGAGGAGAAACTCACTTCTAGCTGAACGCTTAGAACACTCTCTTTCTTAGGGGAGACTAGCGTATGGGATTGAAGCTCTTCTCGTACTCGTCTGGGTTGCGGATGAATCCATCCGGGGGTTGGTAGACCACTGAGCGAAGGCGAGGCGTAGAATGAGTCAGACTATGATCTAAGGCCCACTACATAAGCTTAACGATGGGAGAAGGCAGAGTAGAAAGACTTCCTTTATTGGTTGGACGAAAGGGATGAAGATTCATCATGATCTAACGTATTTTGACGTTCGATAACATCGCGATACCAAATTGATTCTATACCGGTACAGACTATGAGTTTGCTTTATTGATTCATGGAATAGAGGTTATCTCCCTTCCTTTAAAGAAGGAAAGCTCTTTCCCTGCCTGCTTCTTGGCCACAACCACAGCTAGGGCTAGTAGTCTTCATAGGGGCAGCTCCTTTGATCGCATTCTTTGCCGCTGAAGAGTCTGATCCATCTCCTATCCTTCTTGGGAAAGCAGTGGAACTAATAGCTGGCACTTTATGCTAATCAAACTAGAAGTGAAAGTAAAGTTCTTTGAGTTGAATAGACGATGACTGGACACAACGGAACTCTTCCTCTCTAATAGGGGACGGGAACGAGAACCGGGCCACTACTGGTTAAGTTACACGACCAGCCGGCCTTCTGCTTTTCCGAGATTTCCTCGGGCCCCCGGGTAGATCGACCGACCAGCTGCATCAAAATCTACGAACGGAGTTAGCTCCTCTGTTCAAATCGTTGTATTCTAGGCGGTACGATGTCTTAGGCAGAAGGCTCGTACTTCTAGCTTCAGGAGCGCTTTCAAGCCCCATTTCACTCAGAAAGACAATAAAGAGGACCATCTTCTCATCCTATCAATGCCAGCAAGCCACTTCCTACTTCACAGGGGAAAGCGCTTATTAATTTATTTTCGGTACCTCAAAAAGAAGGTGTTGGAGTGAGAATGCCTCTTTTTCCTAACATAGGTTTTAGTGGGTACCGCTATGAATGGCATATACAGTGGTTACAGCTTGCTAGTAAACAAAACCCTTCTTAGTCTTTACCGGCATATACAGGAGTTAGCGCATCACCAACGTTGTACAAAACGGAGATCTAAGGTACGGGAAAAGAAATGAGAAGAAGAAGCAGGGCCCTGGAACGAAACTTATTGAATCACGAAGGCGGTTTTCCTATATATAGGTCAATTCATAAAGGCGCGTAGCGGCTCGAAGAGTCCTTACTGTACAAGAGTGGAACGTAGAACCTCAATGCAATGGTCAGAGCCCATTGCCTCAATCTTCTTCCATTCCATCGAGCCTAACCACGAAAGATTTAATAAAAGGCATGGTTTTCGGCTCGTAAGGCGCTGTTCTTACTCTCTATCTAGAGGGGTACTTGGATAGAATCCAATGTGAATATAACCACTCTATCGCGCTCTGGAACTTGTTGATAATAGATAGAGTGATTGGCAGATAGAGTTCTAGGCTTTTAGCCTGTTCAAAGGAAGCTTCACTCCACACTCCTTATTGACTGGGGAAACTTCTACAGCTATGCGAGCGGGGATGGAACTGTAGCGATCCAGCATTCCCCCTCTCCTCCTTCTATCTAGTCGTCCCCGGGCGAGATCACCAAGAACGCCTTAGCAGATACATTTCAAGATCGAGTTCGCCAGTCCGTCCTGATAGTTCGAGGGCCGTGAGAAGCATAGCTAGCATCCCAAAGGGAGGAGAAAGATCTTGCTTTGAGGCTCGCTCTAGATCGGATGGTTCCATGGGGCCTATATGGAGCTAGTGATGGGAGCCTCCCGGGCAGGGGAGGTTCAGATGCTGCTTCGTAGCTTCCTCGCCTGGCACTGGAAAAGGAATAGGAAAGAGATGGCTTCGACCACTATTGCTATTGCTAGGAAGGGCTTGTACTTTCTCTCAATAGATGGGCGC